>BQNB010141947.1:0-17199 GCA_026074375.1 Tanacetum coccineum | reverse complement strand
AATACTCTATCTATCTAGATTCTGACAAGATGCATCAGGACATGAAGACACTATATTAATGGCCCAATATGAAGATCGACATCGCCACCTATGTTAGCAAATGTTTTGACATATGCTAAGGTCAAGGTTGAACATCAAAGGCCATGGGGCTTGTTGGTGCAACCCGAAATACCTCAATAGAAGTGGGACAATATCCCCATGGATTTTGTCATGAAGCTTCCTAAGTCGTCACAAGGTTGTGACACCATTTGGATGACTGTTGACCTACTTACTAAGTCTGCCATCTTTGTACTAATGAGGGAAACTGATCCCATGGAGTAAACTAGCAAGAATGTACCTAAAGGAGATAGTCACGAGGCATGGAATACCCATCTAAATCATTTATGATCATGACCCTAGGTTCGCATCAAATTTCTGGAGGTCACTTCAGAAGGCTTTGGGTACTAGCCTGGATATGAGAATTGTGTACCATCCCTAAACTGACGAACAAATAAAGAGGACTATTCAAACTCTCGAGGATATGGTGCGTGCTTGGGTGATTGTAACACCCCCATTTTTACATATAGCAGTGGAAGCTAATCTGGGGTATTACTTCAAGGTACAACAGTCATAATCATAGAAAACGAATCAAAAGAGTCGTTTATGAAAATAAGTTATCATTCAATATTTCTTCAGAGTTTTTACAAAAGAGAGGTCCCAACATCTGTATTTACAAAGTGTGAATGATAACGGTTTTTCCATCTTTATGTCCTCGCCACTCCGTGCCATTAGTTACCTGAGATAAAACATGCTAAAAAGTCAACACAAAGGTTGAGTGAATCCATAGGTTTAAGTAATATAATTTGAATGCAAATGCAATATTCAGGTTACGTTGATATATACCCGGTATTGAAAACATATTTATTATTGCCATTAGCTCATGAATCTGAAGCCTTAGGGTATGGTGATACGTTATAGCCCCTACGGGTACCTTTGCCGATATACCCGCATGATTTCTAATGAACTGGGTACACCAACGGGGAGTCCAGCCCAAATAGATCTATTCACATCATTCGCGCTTACTACGGAGAGTAATTAACGGTTCATGATTATGGGGACTTAAAGGCAAAGCAGTTACTTAGGCAATAGTAAATTGAAATAGCATACATAAATAATTGCATTCATGTTTATAGCATGTATCCCCCTCGCGGGTTTATGAAAAGATTGAAATGCGAGGCTATGAACTCACATGAACGATTATAGGGAAATTGATAGCTATGTATATGAAATGAATAGTAATGGCTTCGTCACGGGCAACCTGGGGTAATATATGTCAAGTCTTAGTTTGATTGAATATGTAATATTTTACATTGATGTTGGTTTTGATAAGAAATATTAACCACCGTTCGGGCCATCATAATTCAGAAGTCATTCAGTAAACGTTTGAGGAGCTAGGGCACTTTAAATCGTAAACCCAACAACTCAGTCAAAACGTAATACCAATATGAAACTCCTTAATATGAAGCTCCCTAGTATTGTGGTATGATATGGATCCGGGACATGATTTTTGAAAGCACATCGATGATGAATGATATAATAGTTATAACATAAGCAGTTTTAAGCATTTTATTCAATATCTGGAAATGTTAAGCACGTCAAGCGTTAATTAAAGTTATGTCTTTATTGTTTTGAATGTGTTTTTATACTTTTCAAATGTTACATTTTAGGACCTGAGTTTGAAAAAGTGCGAATATACCTTGAGTTTGCACTTTTTTACGACTTTGGTCCCTCAAGTTTAAAAAATATACCAATTAAACTTGTACTTTAAAAAGTGACATAATTGACCCTTGTAGTTATAACTTTAATAAAATGACACTTTTAGTCCTTTTAGTTATAAGTTTCTGAAAGTTACGATATATACCCCTTGCATGGATAAATTTTAACAAACGATAATTTGTACAAAAATGTCCAAATTGTCATGCAAAGCTTATTTTAACATTTTCAATATACATTTGATAAGTTTATTAATAAAACTAGATATGAAATTTAACCACAACGCAGTTTAAATTAATAATTTGTTAAGCTAGGAAGCAAAACGGGTCATTTTAGGGTTTTAAAATGAAAACGCGCGGGTTTTTATTTCAAATTCTTTCAAAAACCAATATTATTGATTCATTAACATGTTATATAATAGATTATAACATAATTTGAGCATTATAACTTTAGGATTTAAGAAACATGGAAATTAGGGTTTTAGAGCTCGGTTTTTGGATCAAAAAGGCATAACACATAAATTTTTCATAAAAATGGATCAAACAAGAGTTCATGAACATTCATAAGAACATTATAAGAGTATGAGAGCAGGTTTGATGATATGAAACCTGAGTTTGAGCCATGATGATGAATAATGGAGTCATATGGGTTGTTTTGGGTTGAAACGCCTTCGTTCGCCGTTTCTGCCCACTCCGGGACTTCAATTCTTCGGGGCTTCGCTTCTTAGACTTCTTTAATGATCCTTGGATCATAAGGGAGCAAAGGATTGCTACCAATTGGTTTATAGAAGGAGGAGGGTTGGTGCGAGTTGAAATGAACACAAGAGTGCCCTATTTATACTCGAATTCAGGTGAGGTGAGTAAGCAAGGCTTAGTTCTATTTGACAACTAGGTCGGTCTATTATGGATGTGTAGAGCTTTAAATTCAGGTGTGGAGGTCTAGTAAAGTAGATTAAGTGTTGGACTTCCCTAGTGCTTGCCGCGGCTGCATAGAGGAAAAAGGAGGTCATGTACCTTCATTTTTAACCAAGAAATGGTCTAACTAGCTGAGTAAGATGCTCCAAGGTTTCTAGAAGGAGTTCATATAAATATCTTGCACATGGATGGGTCTTAAATGGGTCAAAGAAGGCAAAGAAAGGGCGCGGGTCTGTTTTGAGCTTGACAAGGGTTTTCACAAGTTTTCTCACTTATATTTCGCGTATATTGATCATGGATGGTTAGAAAATGTTTTCAAGGTCTGTAATAAGAAGTTTAATTAGGATTTAGCAATTGGTTTGGGTTAAAATGGGTTAAAAATGATGAAATGAGGTCACGGGTTCCATTTGGTACGGTTTAGGGTTTCCTTGACTTTCTTTGCTTATAATTCGTGTACATTGGACCAAGATTGATAGATTATTGATCCTAGGTAGTATATTAAGGATTATAATCAAAAGTTGAGAGGTGGTTTGGGTTAAAACGGGTAGAAAATGAGTAAACGAGTCAAAAGTTCAATTAGGGCACAATTAGGGTTTTCTGGATTTATTTCTTGTATAATTGAAGTTGAATGATGAAATGATTATGGAATATGATTGAGAATGTTGTAATTTATGTTATTACAGCTTATTTGAGAGTTGGTTTGGATTTACAATGGATAAAAATTAAGAAACGAGTCATGGTTTAGAAAGTAGCTCGGTTTTAGGGTTTAGGGTTTTGAATTAGGATTCTGAATGTAAAAAGATGTATGAAAGCTTATGAATGGAATAATCAAGGTTTATATATTGTATAATGAGTGTAGTAGTTTGTACATAAGTGGTGGTGAAGAAATGAGGATGAAAACGGAGGTAAAACGGCTATTTTGGAGATCATGCTTAATGATTTGTATATTGAGCTTGTACTTTGATTTGAAGAGATTTTATATTTCAATTGAGATGTTATATTACTTGTACATATGCTTTAGTAGCTTGTACATTCACTTTAGATGTTAATCTTTCATGAAATCTAGGGTTTAGAGCACCCGATAACGGTTTAAAGCCCGTTTTGATATAATGTTGCAAATGGTACATTATATGATAATGTACTTTGTAATAATGATATTATGATATTGACTTGCTTATATATGATGATTTGATTGACATTTATGGTGATAGATGCTATGTCAGGTTGCCTGAGCCTGTTAACTTTAGTTATGCAAGAGATGTTGCACATTAAGATATTGGCATAGTATAGTTAATGTAATAAAGCAAAAAAATTCCCTGAAAAAGATGGCAAGGGATTAGTGAGGTTGGGTATGGTATTAGGGATACTTGGGTAGATCCGGCAGAGGCAGTTCCTGAGATAACACCTATGACCGTGGGAGAGGTCAATACTAGGGTCACAGAGCTTGCTGAGCTCCATGAGCATGATACACAGGACTTGTATGCTTTACTAGAGGATGCTCAGGATAGTAGGTCTCGTATATCACAGCGAGTCAATATGGACTCGCAGCGGGTCGATTTACTTATGGGGGATAGGATGACTCTCCAGGAGACAGTATGGATGGTGAAGGAGGAGGCCTATGCTTCCCGAGAGGCTTGGGCTCACTCGATAGGATTGAGTCAGGCGACCCATCAGGAGCTTTAGACCTACCATGATCATGTGTATGCACACGAGACCCACATCCAGGCACATCAGACACAGCTACAGCTACAGGGTACTCTCATTCAGACACATCATCAGGTACATGAGACTCGCTTTCAGATGCAGCAGGCTGAGATAGCAACGCTTCGAGAGACTGACCGTAGGCGCCAGGCACAGATGGTAGAGACTCTCCGAGTCATTAGATACATGAGGCGAGAGATGAGCGACATGCAGGCCGAGTTGTTAGCACTGCGAGAGCAGCAGAGGAGAGCTAGACAGCTAGGACCAGAGGCTAGGATTCCAGATCACCAGGATGCTTCTGGGGATGCTGACAGTCACATCTAGTGACTTATGTTATTTTATCTTGCTAGGTCATTGTACAAGCATGTTAAGTATTAGGGGTTTTCCCCGCTAGCATAGCCTTAGATCCATTTGAGTATTTTATTATGTGTACTCCGACAACTATTTCATGTAAAATTTTCAAAGTTATGAATGAAATGGATGTGTTACTTTGTACTATATACCTCTCTTGTGTTGATTATCTCATCTATATATTAAATTATATTCTGGCATAAACCTCATTTCTGTCTTTTGTGATCTAACAAATCATGGCACCTACAAACTAGAAGAGGACCATATACCCCATGTTATCGACACTAACCCCAAACAACATGATCTAGAATCCATCCAAGAAAGGATCGACAAGCACTTTTGCGAAACTCCACAATGGGGATGGAAGCCACAGACGCACAGGGGAATAACCGAAGGAATGTTTAAACTGCGCTCCCCTTGTTTTTATATATTACGCTGACTTCATGAAGTGTCAGCCGTTTTGAACTTCAAGGGACTGAAGGCGTGGTTCGGTTTAACTCGGGAATTGAAAAGATGGAGTCAGTTTTCACATATCAGTGGTTGTGCATGAGAATTCAAGTAAAAGTTTGCCACTTGTACTCTGTTAGGTACTGCTTTGACTTGGTGGAATGGTCAGATAAGAACCTTAGGTCCAGAGGCATATGCAATGACTTGGGAAGTACTCAAGAAAAAGATGACGGACAAGTATTGTCCGCAAGGTGAAATCAAGAAATTAGAAATTGAGCTGTGGAACCTAAAGGTCAAGGGAAACGATGTTCCAGCATACACTGAACGTTTCCAAGAGTTAACCCTGATATGTACCAAGTTTGTTGCCAATGAAACCGAGAAGGTTGACAAGTACATCGGTGGACTTCCTGACAACATTTATGGGAACGTCAAGTCTGCCAGACCCAAGACGTTGGATGAGACTATTGAGTTGGCCAATGACTTGATGGATCAGAAACTCCGCACCTACGCGGAAAGGCAATCTGACAACAAGAGGAAGGCTGATGATTCATCCAGAAACAACCATGGTCACCAACAGCAACCCTTCAAGAGGCAGAATGTCGCCAAGGTCTACAATATGGGGACAGGCGAAAGGAAGCCTTATGGGGGATCTTTGCCCAAGTGCAACAAGTGCCATCTCCACCACAATGGCCCGTGCACCCAAAGGTGCCACAAGTGCAACAAAATAGGGCACTTTGCTCGCGATTGCAGGAATACTGGTAACTCAAATGTTGCTAATACTCAGAAGGGCAGTGGGGCAGCCCCCAAGGGAAATGGTTGTTTTGAGTGTGGAGCACTAGGACATTTCAAGAGAGATTGTCCTAAGCTGAAGAATAAAGATGGAGGAAATGGGAATGCACAAGGCTGGGTTTATGCAGTTGGGAATGCAGAAAAGAGGGGAAATGCACCGGGAAACCCTGATGCCAATGTCGTCACGGGTACGTTCCTCTTAAATAACCACTATGCATCTATCTTATTCGACACTGGTGCCGATAGAAGTTTTATATCCACTGCATTTAGTTCCTTGATAAACATCGCACTGCCCCAACTCAATTATAAATTGTTTTGAGTCGAATTAGCTGATGGGAAATAGTCGAGATAGACACAATTATACGAGGTGCATATATTGCGCAATTACGACATCATCTTATACCTTCAAAACTGAGCTAAATGACCAAAAACAGACAAAAACTGCCAAATAATGTTTGATTTTTGCATTTGGTATTGTGCTAGAAAGTGGATATCATAAAAAGACACGAAAACCAAAGCCAAAATGACAAAACTGAGATGGAATGGAAAGACTGTGCAAAATCAAGCCAAAGTCCAAAAAAGCCAAAGTCAGAGTCAATACAAAGAATCAGCACAGGCAAACCGGAGCCGTAACTGAAGAATACTAATTGGATGCAATCTTAACCCATCTGATGGGCCGGGAAAGCCCAATAGTATAATTATGAAGACTGTAAAACCAAATGGCCTCAATCAATTACAGCAGCCCATTGTAGTGTGCATTTTGACAAAAGAATATGAATACTTTGAAGGCCCAAACCTAGCCCAGTTACAGCCAATCTCAGCATTGCAAGCCCAAACCCACTCCATACCTTAATTGGCTTGAAAAAGCCCAAATAACTAAACACTGTACATTCATGGCCAATAAAAAACCCAATGGCCCAATTCACAAAACCAAGCCAATAACCATCTTATAAAACAAAAGACCAAAATGTTAATCTTTTTAACTTTGTTTTATAAAGAAAAAGAGGCAAAAAAAGAATCCAGGACCAAAGCTGCCAATTGTTAAAGTTTCATTAACTCCTTTTATAATAAAAACACAGGGGGATCGGGCAGGGGGTTGTGTAGTTTTTGGTGAGGCTTGTTTTCAATTCCAAACTTCCCTTTTAGTTATAAAGCGCAGGGACCTAATTTGCAATTTGCCAAATCTTTTTATTTCTTTTAGTTATAAAAACAGAGGGACCATTTGAGTCCATTTGGAAACTTCATTATAACTGAAAAAAGGTTAAAAAGGAAATGAAAATAGGAAGAAAGATGGGGGGTGCTTTTGCACCTTCCCCAAACTTTTCTTTTAAACCTGCAACCACTTGGGTACTATTACCCCTTTACCGCCAAAACTCGAACTCAATCAAAGAAAACCATAAAACTCCCTCTCCACCATGTTTTCTAGGCCATACACTACCCAAGTACACTTCCAGTCACCCCAACCTATAATCATAGCCCACTTGTCAAGCCACTCAACCCGAGAAACCCCTTCAATGGCTGAATGGTGTGTTTTAAGTAGCACAAAAAGATCCAAGGGTATTCCCAAAAAAAAAGTAAAAGGGGGTGGGGGGGTTGCTTGGACTTCCTACTCTCATAACAAACACAAACCAAGAGCCAGAAGACTTTGAAGACTTCTATAAAAGAAAAAAGAACAACCCGAAGTCAAAAAACACATTACACCCCTGTTTTTACTTTTCTTAGTTTAAAATTTAATTAAGTTTGCTTTAAAATTGTTGTACTCAGTTTATTTTAAGGTTATGTTGTAATTACTTTCAGTTTAATAAAAGTTAATAGTGTTTGTGAAATTTGCCCATTGTTGAAATTTTTAACCCACTCCATAGTTCTCTTAATTCTGTCTAATTTATAAGAAGTTTGCTTAATTGTCAAAGCCACTTAACACTACATTTCTCAGCTTTAAATTGCATCTAAAAAACAGTTAACAAGTTTTTTATATAAATTAAAGGAGGTTTGCACTATTAGTTTAAAATGGGATAATTTTGAATTGGCATTGGTCAAAGCATCAGCCAATCCTATGCTGAGTGTGTAGGCCAATTTAAGCGAATTTAGTCACAACTTTTGGTTAAAAAATCATTTATTATGAGTCCTATACTTTCTGTTAAAGTTTTATAAGCCAAACTAAGCTAAGCCACTTAAGCTGCTTAAGCAGCTTAAGCACACCTTGTTTGTGCTTATTTGAGTGTTACTAGCTCTTTTCAAAAGCCACTTGTTCTGTCTTTTAATCTCACCAAGTGAAAGTCAAAGTACCCACATGTCATTTCTTTGTAAACCCCCACTTTCAAGCCCCAATCTCAGCATGTTTGAATGTACTTTAATAGCCCTTATTTTGAAAATAAGCTCATGTCCCACCATTGTCAATCTGTTTGTGATTGGTTTGGAGTAAACAGCTTTTATAAGCTTATTTTCATAAGCCCAAAATAAGCCCTATGCCACTGTTACCCTCCCCTGGTGCTGAGCACCAGGGTTAAGCCCCTTTTTTCTAGCTTAATTTAAATTAAAACCTAGGATTTTATTGCTTATTAATTTATAAAAAGAGCCCCCTTATAGTAGTATTTTCTTAGGATTTAGCAGCTTATTTTAGTTAGTAAGAGCTTATTTAAGTTTAGCTTATTATATGCTTAAAGTCCCCTTTTTCTGTTTTTAAATAAACTTTTAGATTTAGCTTATTGATTTCAGCTTATCTAAGCTTATTTTAGGTAGCCAACTAATTGGAGGTCTTCCTAGTAATTATTAGCTTAACCCCTTAATTTTAGCTATTTAGTACCTTAAAACCCCAATAAGCTATGAAAAATAAGCCATAAGCTTTTGAGCTTCTGCAGCCACTAAAAAGCTACTTTTCTGGCTTATTAAGTTCATTTCAGGCAATGTGCTTTTTATGAAAAAGCTTCACCATAATCCCCTTTACAAGTTTGCTTTTATAGCTTTTTGATAATAAGCACTTTGGACCCTCTTTGAATATCGGGGTCCAACTCAGGGACCATTAGTGTAAATTTCTCTTTATTATGATTTAACAAATGTTAGTTCCCCTTGTTAGTATGTTGTTACCTCGTACGAAAACTCGTTGTTCTTCAGTCCTTTCACTGTTACGTCCCATAATTAACTGCGGTTAGTATAAATTTTAATTTAATTAAGTAATTTAGGTTTAAAATTAATTAGTTTATATTACTTTTTTATTCAACCAGTAACTTTATTAGGCATTTTTATATTTTTTTAGAATTGGGTTAGATTTTTTTTATTTAAGTTTTATTTTTTCAGAATTTTTATAGCATTTATTTTTGTCTTTTCTATTTTCTTAGGATTTAATTAGTTAAAATCTTCTATGAATTCAAAAAAATCAAAAATTAACAAAAAAAATAATTTTCTTTTTTATAAAATTTCTTTTAGACATTTAGTATGTAGGAAAAAATATAATATTTAGTATAGGTCTAATTTTTTCATAAATTCAGTCGTTAGACCCGTTTAAAACCAGTGCGTTTTACCGTTTCTTTTCGTTGAGCATTCAAACGACCTCCGTTTTTTATTCTAGTTTTTTTATTTTTCAAATAAGTAATTAAATTTAATTTTAATTTTTAATTAATATAGCATTAATTTCTTAATTTTTAGTATTTTAGGTTTCCCCGATACCTATTCTGTCCCCGTATTTATATAGGTAATTTAATTTTTAGGATTTCCAATAACCATTTTGTTTCCCGTAGTTTTTTAAGATCCCATTTTTTCCTATTTCTGTTTCCCAGTAGATTAAATTAGGTTTTATTTAATTAATTTTAGTTGTAATTATATCAGGGTTTCCCATCATACTAAATATTCTCCATCATTCAATTTCCATCACGACCAGATTACCTTCAATTGCATTGCTCCTCGTTTGGGACCTACGACCCGAATATCTACTTCCGGAATCTTTTTATATCATTGATCTATCTGTGTATTTTATCCTTTTGTGGAATTTGACTTAATTGCCTGTCCAAGCATTCGGTTAGATCTGTATTAGGGTTTGCTATATAAAGTATAATACAAGCCAACGAATCAATTTTTGGTGCCGCGCCAAGGGGAGGCTTTTGCTACGATTGTTATACCGACTATTGATCTGAACTTGTCTTATTGTTAAATATATCATATTAATAAAACACAAAAATAATTTTTTCTCTTTCTTTTTATTAAGTAACTTACATTTAAAAATTAAAAAAACCAAAAAAAATCAAAAATATAAAAAAATTGTCCATAAAAAAATTAAAATTCACTAATTGGTAAATACCAAAATATAAATATTCATCCACCATGAGGAATTATCATTAAATAAGTTCCGGTGAACCTGCTGATTCCCAATCGAACCAAAGATTTAAAACTTGCCTTCTGTGTCACTTACGATATACGGCTCACCTCATTCTGATTGACAAACTATAAAGTGGGTATAAGGAGGGTTGTTCCTAGGAACTACGACCCAAAAGGAGAAATAAGCTTCGCGCTATTCCTACTCCTCCGCTGCCCACCTTTCGTTTTCATTCTGAGAGCTACCGTAAGTAAGATACGATTATTTGGCTAAGTTGTCTAATCTCTTGTTCCGTGTTAAAATATATTTGTTAATATCTTTTAATCAAAAATACCAAAAAAATAGTGATAACTTTCTTTTTTATTTCCATTTTGTGCATGCGCACTCGATCTCAGTCCCGTGAGCAGCACCTCCTCCACCAGAAGGACCGCCAGTTGTTATCGAACCTCTTCGTATAGAATACCTCATTTCAGGAAATCCTTCCCGAAGAGCCATAGCAACACGCGAACTATGCTCAATTGCTCCAATCACCCACCGCGGTACTAGGAAACGCAATCCGTAATTCCTGAAATTGTGGCAAACAATTTCGGCTGAGGCATGGGCTTAATCAATTTTCTTTGTCCAGAACATAACCAGTTTCTTTCGTCAAAGACAAAGAAAGACCCGCATGCTTCATATTCCGTTACTTCAACAAGACACCTCCACAATAAGGTCCCCAATGTTTCCAATCGCTACGATTAAAGCTTATGCTTTTTCCATTCTCTATCAGGGAGCAGCCCAATAGGGCTAAAAAAGAACCCCCTCGATCTATTCCACACTTGGGACGATCTTGTATCCAAATTCAACAACCAGTTTTTTCCCTCCTCTAAACACGAATCTATCTTCGCAATGAGATCACCAATTTCAGCAAAGGTTCGATGAATCGTTTTATGAGGCGTGGGTCGTTTCAATACTACTTAGGCATGTTCCACACACCATGTCTCGGCATTCTCAGAATTGCATCAACTTGAATACATTCTATAATGCTTTGAACATTAAATGATCAAGATTCATTAACTCCGCAGCAGGTGGACAACTTTTTGGGACAAAATTAGCCTCGCGAATGGTTAAAAATCAACGAGAGCAAGTCCAAGGGTTCGTCAAACACAGCTAAGGCAGTTGTTTGCCAACGGAAAGTACGAACTCTTTCCACCCTAAGCTGTTCCATCTGATGTTGCTTGAACTAAAGGATATTGTCGAGGCATTGCTCTTAGACAAGAAGTACCAAAGCTTCCTGCTCCAGCTCCAGCTCCGCAACCTGTCATAGCAGTTGAGCTAAGTTGTGTACTTGTGGTGTAGCCCATTCTCACCAAAACTGTCCAGCCACACTGAACAACGTTTTTTCGGAACAACATTCTGAGTTAGTTGTCACAAGCCGCTGCAAGCTAATAAAACCAAGTAAGCTCCAATTTCCGACCCAATTCAAAATGGTTGCAAATCCATATTAGACCTCCAGGTTTTTCACCTACCGTTCCGCAACTCTCAAGCTAAATAATGCAAACAATTTCAACGGGAATAACTTTAAACCAAAACCGGGAGAGCAATTATCAACCAAACAGAGTTGAAATTTAACCAGTCCAATTTCAGTCAAACAAACTTCATAACCCCATGTTTTAATCCAGTGTCTCCATCTTAATTCAAGCCCGCCTTCCTCAGACACACCGTGTCCACCAAGGAACGATTTTGACAACTACGGTCAAAGGCTAAAATGATTGCATCAGAAACATGGCAAAAATATACCTCCAAAACCAGGTCAGATGTCAATGCAAATGAAACAAAACAACTTGCACAAATCAAGATGTGGCAAATCTGACTGATATTTTGGCTAAGGATTTTTGGTAGGACGTGCCAATACCGCTTCAGATACTTCAGGGGAGTGGATAGGCGCGCTGACCCTGAAGTCGAATCGGGGACATTGGCAGTTAGCAGGGCACTATCCAACATACAGGTCAGATTGTGTTCCAGACATGGATGTGGCGGTTATGTGATATCTTGCGAGCGTATAGATTCGAGAGATAGATCGAATATTGCGTCGTGCTCTAGATGATCCATTCTGGTACTCTCTTCTCATAGACGAGGTCTTTTGCATAGCTATCATCTAATAGCATAATCATAAGGGACCTATTAGAACTTATATGTCAAATCGCTCCCGGTCGCTACTGATCTTTCTGTCTATCCTTCTGACGGACTGTGCTATCACGGTCTGAGAGATACGTGAGGAGAGATACGCATTTTTGATCAGTCTGGAGATTCGTTATTATTACTTCTTTGGCTGTCTATAGATAAACTGTTGACTTTCTACATGCATCTGAAACACTTACTGCGATATTCATGAAAGGTGATGCGTAGCGTTACAATGAAATGTCTACAAACCAATCGTGAGTAAATATGTCTCGCGAGACTCAGTAAATGTAACCCTCCAACTAACCAGGGTCATAACAATGTCTGCAATCAAGGCATAAAGTAACTAAGTACATCACCGATTACGATAAACCATTGCTCTACCAGCATCTCTTATTACACGACTATCGAAATAGATTTGGCAATGAACGGGATGAAACCTGAGTGGAGTCAATGAATGATTGTGATGTTAGCCATCAACGCATTCTGGTTAACGGTGCGCACGAGTACAATCGGTATGCCACTGTCCTTCGAGCACTGTCAATCTTATGCGTGCTAGTGTCTGACTTGGGAACACGGTGGACACTAAAAACAGGTCCCTGTGATAGTCCCTGGATACACAACGAGTTACTACGTACCTATCTAAGTGAGACATGTCACGAAGTTTTAAAGCCCGCTATCAACTAATACGCGAATTGCGTGTTGACATATACGGAAGCGCACTAACAGATTCAGACAAAAATATCTACCGGATAAGTAATTCATTCAGTAACAAGTGCAAAGCAGACATATGCCGATAAAGTTACCCTCAGAAATGTTGTCCCGATAAACGTCGCCATGGGTGGCTGGACAGTTTTGGTGAGAATGGGCACCACCGCAAGTAACACAACTTAGCTCAACTGCTTTGACAGGTGCAGGAGCTGGAGCAGAAGCAGAAGCTTGGTTCTTCTTGTCTAAGAGCAATGCTCGGACAATATCCTTTAGTTAGCAACATCAGGTGAAACAGCTTGGTGGAAGAGTTCGTAACTTACCTTTGGCAACAACTGCTTAGCTCGTGTTTTATTTTTTTTTATTTTTTGAAAAAAAAAAAAAAAAAAAAACGAACCTTGACTTGCACTCGATGATTTTTTTAAACATTTCGCGAGGCATTTTGTCCAAAAAGCTTCCACCTGCTGCGGAGTTTCAATATCTTGGATCATTAATGTTCAAGGCATTAATAGAATTATCAAGTTGATGCAAATCTGAGAAATCCAAGGTGTGGACATGCCCTAAGACGATCATTTAAACGATCCCAAGCCTCATACAAGGATTTCATCAAACCTTGCTGAATCTGGTGATCGTCAATTGCGAAGATTCGTCGTTTTAGAGGGAGGAAAACTGGTATGATTTGGATACTAGATCGATCCCAAGTTTGAATGGAACTGAGGGGGGTTCTTTTCTAGTCCATATTCATGCTGCTCCCTCGATAGAAAATGGAAAAAGCATAAGCTTAATCGTAGCAATTTGGCACATTGGGGACCCTCTTGTGGAGGTATCTTGTTTGAAGTAACGGATATGAGCTATGTGGGTCGTTCTTTGATCCATGACCGAAGAACTGTTTGTTCTGGACAAGATTGATTAACCCATGCCTCAGTTCGAAATTGTTTGCCACAATTTCAGGAATAAGAATTGCGTCCTCGTAACCCTCGGTGGGTGCTTGGAGCAATTGAGCCATAGTTCGAGTGTCTGCCATTGGCTCTACGTGAGGATCTTCCTGAAATGGGTATTCAATACGAAGAGGTTCGATAATAACTGGCGGTTCTTCTGGTGGAGGACGCTGCTCACGGGACTGAGATCGAGTGCGCATGCACAAAATTGAAATTTAAAAAGAAAATTTACACTAATGTTTTTGGATTTTTGGATTTAAAATATATTCACAATCTATTTTAAACGGACAAGAGATAGACAACTTAAGCCAAATAATCGATCTTACTTCACGGTAGCTCTCAGAATGAAAAACGCACAGGTGAGCGGAGGGATTAGAATAGCCGAAAGCTTATTTCTCCTTTTGGGTCGAAGTTTCCTAAGGAACAACCCTCTGTTTTTTTGGGGGGTTTTTTCTTTTTTTTTTCTTAAAACCCACTTTAATAGATTGTTAATCAGAATGAAGTTGAGCCTATATCGTAAGTGACACGAAGGCAAGTTTTAAAATCTTAAGTTCGATGGGAACTCAGTATTCACCGGAACCTTTTAATGATAATACATCATTGAGAATATTATTTTTTGGTACTTTTTACCAATTAGGAATTTTAATTTTTATGGACAATTTTTTTATTTTTTTTGATTTTTTGGTTTTTTAATTTAATAATATATTTAATAAAAAGAAAAGAAAAATATTTTTTGTGTTTTTAATATAAATATTAATAGTAAGTTAAGTTCAATCAAAGTCGGATAGAAATCGTAGCAAATGCCTCCCCGGCAACGGCGCCAAAAATTGATTCGTGGAAAGTATATACATAGATCAATGATAAAAAGATTCCGGAAGAGATATTCCCGGGTCGTATGTCCCAACGAGGCTGCAATTGAGAATTATCCTGGTTTGAAGAGAAATTGACTGATGGAGAAACTGATATGATTATGAACACTGATATAATTACAACTAAAATTAATTAAATAAAATCTAATTTAATCTACGGGAAACAAATATAGGAAATAGGGGTCTTAAAAACTACGGGAAACAAAATTAGTTATAAGGAAATCCTAAAATTAAATCTAAATTAAATACGGGGAACAGAATAAGGTATCGGGAAACCTAAATATTAAAAATTAAGAAAAATAAATGCTAAATTAAATTAAAAATCAAAATTAAATTCTAATTAACTTAACTTGAAAAATAAAGAAAACTAGAACTAAAACGGAGGTCGTTTGAATGTAAAACGAAAAGAAACGGTAAAATGCACCCGGTAAAACGGGTCTAAAACTGAAATTTAAGAAAAATAAGGCCTATACTAATTTTTATATTTTTCCTAGACACTAAATGACAAAAGAAAATTTTGTAAAAAAGAAAAATATTTTTTTATTAATTTTTAGATTTTTTATGATTTTTTAAAGATTAAATACTAATTAAAACTAAGTAAATAGAAAAAGACAAAAAATAAAAGTTATAAAAATTCTGAAAAAATAAAATTAAATAAAGAAAAAGTTAACAATTCTAAAAATATAAAAATGCCCAAAAGTTACTGATTTTATAAAAAGTAATTAAACTAATTAAATTTTAACCTAAATTAATTAATTAAATTAAATAAACTAACTAAGGCTAACTGTTGTTAAAACTAAAGGACTAACAGTGAAAGGACACAAGGACAAACGGGGTAACAGGCTAACTAACCCCAGGGACTAACAATGTTAACTATGAAAAACAAAATTACACAAACAGTCCCTGAGAATGACCCCGATTACAAAGTGGGTCCCAACAGCTTATTTTTGAAAACTTATAAAAGCAAACTTATTAAGGGGCTTAAGGGGAACAATTTTCCTAATAAGCACATAAGCTGAATCTCAAAGAATAAGCCAGAAATGTGAGCTTTTGGGGCTGCAAAAGCTAAATAAGCTTTTCAGCTTATTTTTCTTTCTTTTTGGGGCTTAAGCTCACAAGATAAGCTGAAAACTAAAGAAATAAGCTACTAGGCCTAAGGGAGTCCTAATGATAAGCTAAGGCTTCCTAATAAGCCCTAAAATAAGCTGAAAGAGACTTAAGCTTATGTTGACAGTTTAGAAGAAAACAGAAAAAAGCCTATTTTAAGCCTAAATTAAGCTAAACTAAGAAGCTAACTAAGAGATTTAAGCTGCTAAACCTAAGAGGCCTACCTATAAGCTATGTTAAAAAGCCAAAAGATCCTATAGCTTAATATAAAATAAGCTAGAAAAGGGGGCTTAGTTTTGGTGCTCAGCACCAGGGGAGGGTAAACAGTGGGCTTAAGGGCTTTTTTAGCTTAACACAATAAGCTCTCAAGAGCTTATTTCCCAAGACCAACCCAAGACAGATTGAGAGGGGTGGTCACTTGGCTTATTGCCAGAAATTAAGGGTTTGAAAAGCACTATAAGCTGCTGATCTTTGGGCTTAAAGTTGGGTGTTTTCAAAGTAATGATGCATAAATACACTTGACTTGGGCTTATGGTTAAATGACAGACATAAGGGGTGTTGTTTTATGGCTAGAAACAACTAAAATGAGCACAAGAGGGTGTGCTTAAGCTGCTTAAGCAGCTGGAGTGGCTTAGCTTATTTTTTTCTTTATAAATTTTGGCAGAACATAAAGGGATCATAAAAACTTAATTTTGTATTAAAACTTGCAATTAAAATGCCCTAATAAACCCTACACACTCAGCCAAAAGTGGCTGAGTGCACTTGACCCATGCACAACCCCATATGACCCATTTTGGGTCAAAACCAAACACCCCCTTATTTATAAAAAACGAATTTTGTAACTGAGTTTGGTGAAATAAGGCAGAGATAAGGGCTAGAAGTGGATTTATATAACCTTTAACATATGTTTAATCAATTCAAACAGAATTAAGCTACTTAAATGATGCTTGAAATTTTGACAATTGGAATATCACAAAAACACTTAACTTTGATTAAAACTGAAAGATTACAACATAAAGCTTTAAAAACAACTGAGTTACACTTAAATTATTAAAAGAAAGACTTGGAAATAAAATTAAGCTAAAAAAAACATAAAAAAATGGTGTGTGGCCTTCGGCTTGGTCTTGGCTCTTTTATACTGGCCAAAAAGACTTGGG
>BQNB010141944.1:0-17199 GCA_026074375.1 Tanacetum coccineum | reverse complement strand
TCAACTTGTTACTATTCAAAAACATGAACTTTCTCTAAATGAAAAGCTTACATTTCAGGCTAATGAAATATATAAAAAAGATGAAAAGCTTAAAAGATATAGGAGAATAGGGATGAAAGCTATAAAAGAAAAGGAACAATTGCAGAAAACATTAGATTCATGGAAAGATTCTTCTAAGAATCTTTGGAGATTAATTGCTTCTGGCATGAGTTCAAATAGTAAAGTTGGGCTTAGGATTTGAAATACAATCAAACAATGAGGTTCTAAGTTATGAGGAGGAAATGAACTTTTCTGTTTTTAATTGTTCAAAAGAGGATTCAATTGGAAAACCTTTGTACAGTAGATTTACAAAGACTAATGATTTTAAAGGTGTTCCACATCCCTTAAGTGGAGATTATACTCCTAAACCACAAGAGGAAATTGATGATTCTTTGTATGTTTATGGTAAAAAGGGTCCTCAAAAAAAACTTGAAATTAGTGTCTCAGATGACAATTCCTTCAGAGCAATTCTACTTCAATCAAAATGACAGGAAAAATGATCTGTGGAAATACCTCTGTGCACACTCTTTTTGAGACTGAACTCAGAAAGTTTAAGTGTACCAATGAAGATTCCTAAGTCAAATTGGAAATAACTAATGAAAAACATTTAAAACACGTAAAAACTCCTAGGCAACCACTCAAAGATAAAGAAACACATAAAGTTAATAGGAAGAATTGGAATGATATGATGGAAAGAGAACTAGGGGAAGGTTACCTTTACAAAAGAAGAAATGTTTTTGTTTGTCGTAGTCCTAAGTCATTTGTTAAAGATTGTGACTAATTATTAAAAGAAAATGCAAGGGAAGAGAGTTAAGAGGGTTGTTTCATACTGGTAATTGGATGGAAAAACCAGTCTGGACAAAAGCTAACAGGGTCAATCACTCAAATAAATTTGTTCCTAGATCAGTACAACTTAATGCTGGTAGGCCAAATTTTAATTCTGTTAGGCCTAATATTAATACTGGTAGGACAAATATTAATTCTGTTAGGCCTAAAGTTAATGCTGTTAGTTCTAATATTAATACTGTTAGATCTAGACACCAGTACCTAATCAAGACCTCAAACAGTTAAGTCCCAAAAGACCACAATGATTCAAATTAATCAAATAAGGGATTTTTCAAAAATCATAGATCTTCTGTAAAGAAGAACCCTTTTTGCAAAATACTACAGCAAGAAAGTCTCACTCTAAATGCTTAAATGGAAATTTGGGGATCTCTGTTAAGACTCAAGCAAGTTATAATTGGAGAAACTCTAGACCAAACTTCAATTATAACAGTGGACCTACTTTTAATAAAACTATGAATGCTAAAGGTCCACAAGGCAGACCCAAGCCTGTAAAGGCCTGGGTCCCTAAGAGAGACTAATTTCTCTTTTTCATGTGCAGGAACATCCACTGAAGAACATGGTAGATAGAGGTATATTTATATGGATGCTCCAGGGAACATGACAGTAACAAGGATCACTAGAGGACTTTGAAGAATCAATGGGGGATTGTACCTTTGGGAGTAAGCAAAGGCTACAATATCTGGCAAAGCAATGGATGTGCAAGATGGAAAGCAGTGTGTGATAACGTTTAGCTTTTGGTACATCTTCAGTAAATACTTAATTCAGGATGCATACGAGTAATTTCGGTTGATTCTTAATTAATTCTGTTTGACCAACATTAAGTCTGGTAGTGTAATGTTAATGACTGGAAGGTTATTATTAATGTTGGTTGCGGGAAATTTTACATTCTTCAGTTTTATCATTGTTAAAAGTTTCTGTTACAGATTTTTTAACGTCGCTATTTGCGTTTCTCAGAGAACTATATATAATAAAGTTTGATTTCTCTTTCATAACTTATCTTTTTATTGCTATCTCCTTTTCGCAAATAAAAAAATCTTCTTTAATTTCATAACAAAAATCGTCAAGCGTCCTGTTACCAGCATCTATAACCTCACTCACATCAAAACCCAAGTACACATTCATCCCTCTCATTGATACTGTGGCGTCATGGGCCCAATAAAGTCTTGTGAAAACACATCAATGGGGTTTTTGCGAAAAAAGCAACCCTGATAAAGTTCAGGGATTTACTAAGATAGTGGATTTTCTCCGAGGTTCCAACCTCAGGTATGCCTTAACTTCTAATCCACCTATCTATGATTCCCTTGTAAAACAGTTTTGGCAGACTGCTACTACCAATACTATAGCTGATGGGACTCTAGAAATACATGCAACCATTGATACCAAAAGGGTAACACCAATCACTGAGCCTCAATTAGAGATTCACTTTAATTACAGAGGCCCACAGGGATTACAATGTTGCCAAATGATGAAATTTTTGAGGGGATGGGGCAAATGGGGTATCCTACTGATGGAACCTTCACCTTTTGGAAAAGTTTTTTCACACCCCAATGGAGATATTTAGTCCACCATCTTTTGCACTGTATAAGCTCTAAAAGTGGTGGATGGGATCAATTCGGTAGCAATATTGTTACATGAACTTAGCGTTTGATTGTTTCTATCCACTGATAGAGTTTAAATTTTACTCAAACTTATTTTGATGGCATGGTGGCAAATTTGAAAAGCAAGAAAGACGAAGTTTTAGATGTAATCGCTCATTTTCTGGCAACTGATTTGGATATTCAAACGGAAAACAACACCTTATTTGGCTTGAGACCCGCCAAAAAGATCTTTGGGAATATGAAAAGGGGTTTTCGAGGGGCACCAAGACCTTTATTGCCTGCTATGTTACTTGTTGCTACTACTAATCCAAATGCAGGTCAAGAACATCATGCTGTGACTCAAACTCAACCATCATCATCCACACTTCCAGTACCATCTACCTCATCACCTCCAGTACAATCTCCACCACCAATCCCTGCATCCATACCTACACCTACACCTATTCCTGAATCTGAACCTGCACCATTTGAACACACCTTTGAGGAGCCATCTCCTGTCCCCAACACTTCTCACCCCCACAAGAACAGGCTCATGGACAAATGACTATGGATGATTTACTTCAAGTAGTTCCTCAGTTGATACAAAGAATTGACAGCCTGGAAACGGATCTCAAACAAACCAAGCTGACAATGGGGAATGCTCTTGTGAAGTTAGTCAAGAAAGTGAAGAAGTTGGAAGGGTTTTTGAAAAGGAGAAATGTGGTTTTGCAACACTGATAGAGGAAAACCTGAGGCTCAAAGGGAGGACAAATCCAGATGATCCCCTAGGCTTCCTTTGTACAAGGACTGTTTACTCCTTCTATGACAAAGGTAAATGCTTCAGTGGAGGAAAAAAGTAGAAGACCATAAGTCACTAATAACTCTTGAAGCACCAAAACACTCTCCAGGGTTGCCCCTAAGCCAAATCCATTGATAGGAAGGAGATATAAAAAGAAAAGAGACTAAGGGAAAGAAGGTAGTCTCAGAGCTTGGATTTTTCAAGAAGAAGTTATGATACTGGTCTAATGAAGTTAATACTGCTGACGGAGTTAATACTGCAAGTATAAACTTAGTACGTAGAAACAAGTTAGTACTGGCAGTGCTAAAAGGTCTATTCCTTCTCCTGATAAAGGCCAAAGAGTAGGAAAAGCTCCTATGATCAGTGAAGAAACTCTTAAGAAGTCAAAAGAACAAATTTTATAGGAGGAAGCTAGCCTTGCTGAAGCAATCAGATTGGATACTTTACAGAAAGAAGAGGTGGCTAAACAAGTACATTTGGATTCTCTCTTAGCACAGAGAATTGCAGAAGAAGAAGAAGAATTAAATGAGCAACAAAAGAAAAGAAAAGCTCAAGTTCAATTTGAAGCTCAACATTACACAGATGAAGATTGGGATTTAATTAGAGCAAAGATTGAAGCTAATGCAGAGTTGTCAAAAGTATGCTTGGAAGGTGACTTACCAGAAAGAATTTTGCAAAGAAGATGGTTGATCTAGTAAATCAAAGGAAGAAGTATTTTGCAGAGGAAAGAGCAAGAGCTAAAAGAAATAAGCCCATGACCCAATCACAGCTGAAGACTTATATGATGAATTACTTGAAGAATCAGGGGACATGGAAGTTATCTCAGCTGAAGAATTTGAGTTTTGAAGAAGTTAAGGAAGAATTTGATAAAGCCTGGTGAAACAGGTTGAATCCTTTGCACCAATAAATTTTGAAGCCACTAAAGCTAGTTTGAAAAGATTTGGTGAAACTCCAGAAAAAGACAACAAAAAGACGAAAAGATGAATGAACAAAGATGTTTGAACCAGCCAAAGTCTGGGAAGAGGAGAAAACAAATGGCAAGAAAAGGATTGCATACAGACCTTGATAAGGATGATTCTGAAGGTTCAGATGAAGTTAGTGAACAAGATGATTCTGTCTCAGGTACTAAAATTCCAATTAATCCTGTTCCTGTAGCTATGAAATCACCTAGTATAGCTACCTATAAGATCATCAAGCAAGGAGAAAAAGGAGTGTACCAAATAGTTAGGGAAGATAGAACTGATATAGTGTACATAATTTTGGTGTTAGCTGAAGGATATATCTAGAGACGAACACTGAGTTATATAGATTGAGTAATGAATAGATATGGGATGATGGACCCATGAAGGTATGAGCTAAGAGAAAGGTATTTTGGAAGTAATTTTAAAGAATATGTTTGAAGAACCTCTTAGTATAGATCCTATTTGGAGTTTGTTAGGTCAGCAAAGGGTCATAAGTTGGAGATATTATGATACTTGTAAAGTACACTATTTGAACTTAGAGTCAATGGATATATATATGTTAATTGAAAGAAAATATCCATTATCTGCTAAGATATGCAAAACTATGCTAAATAAGAAACTAGAACTACAAGGAGGAAAACCCAATGAGGCTTGTTTATAAAATTGTTGAAAATGATGGAAAAGCAAGTAGCGAGTGTAATAGGAAGGTGAGTGAAGTTTGAGCGGTATGTTAGAAGTCTAGATGAGTAGTCGAGAGAGAGTTGGGATCAGCGAGGAGGGACGGATGGTGGAGCAGGGTGAGGTGATCTTGGGGGCTATCGTCGTCTGTAAGAGGGGGCGACAGTCGTTGTTCATTCGGCCTACATCTATGGAGGGAGGCACATTGGGCGACACTAACTCTAGCAGTTACAAGTGGGCGCGAAGTGTACAACGGCTTATTACGCAAGAGCCGTATTATTGCTCTTGAGTCTAGCCAGTACCCAACGTACATGTCACTGAGGGCGGACGGCAATAAGGACTGGCTATTCCAGAGCAAACGGCTTCTTAGGTAAAGACTTCTTAAATCCGTTCTATGGTTGACACTTTCAAATAATTGTATTGTTTTCACTCACTCAATATCTGTTTTAAGTGAGAAGTTGCTAGCCCACAATCTGTATGGTTGTGGTAAAGGTGTTTAAAAAACAATAACTAGTCCATAGATTAAATGGCTTATGTAAAGACAAAATTATATATCCATATTTAGATGGTTGACACTTTACCAAAAGTATGGTTATTTAACTCACCAATTTTCATGTATAAAAGAGTTGACATGGTCATCAATCCACCATGGAATTTACCTTTCTAAGGTGTCAAAGGAGTGACTATCTCCTGAGCAAATGCTAAGGTAATGGCATATCCAAATCGTTGTTATGGCTGTAATGGTTTGCCCAAAAACCCATATGGTATTCAACTCACCAAAGTTTTAATGACGAGAGTTGAAATGGTTTTCAGTCAACCATGGACATGCACTATTCTGGTGGCCAAAGGACTAACTACTCCAAAGTGAATGGCTAACTGGTAAAGAGACATCAAATCCATTTAAAATTTTTCAATGATTCACCTCTCACAGGAGTTAACACACCTATGAAGTGATGAGAAATAAATAAACTAATGATTTGATGTACATATTGTCAATGTTGCTGATATGACGGATTGCTGAAGAAATTTGAAGAATAGTTGCTGCAAAGATCAAAAGAGATGATTTGAAGTGTTGCAGATCAAGAATAATTTGAAGAATTCTATTTACAACATGTAGCTTTTCCGCCAGGCAAAATGCCTAATATTTATAACGCTGTGGTAGTTAAGGGCCGAGATATCAATGGTGAACCAATTAATATGACTTGTGAGGTCCAGCAATTATTAGGAAACAATCCGATATAGGGCGTAGCTAGAGTGCTACAGACGGTCCTACACGAGAGGAATGGCGTAATTAATACGGGAGCTCCGTTAAGTGTTCTGGTCGGTGGCGCGACTCTCGGCGAAATTTTAACGTGCTTGGCGTGCCTGTTGAATAACTTAGGTCCTGTAGATCAAAGCAACAACTTTTCCTATTCATAATCGCGCCTGCCTTTATACAGTTAGATATAAAATAATCCATTGTTTGAAACCAGGAATTAAAGTAGTAAATCTTTTAGCCCGCTTATCGCCGAGGAGGAAAAATTGGACCTGTTTGGGGGAGTGCGAGGTAAAACAGTACTCATTATGGAATTGATTAAAAATATTGCCAAAGCTTACGGAGGCGTATCTGTATTTGGCGGAGTCCTCAGGAAGCTGAAATAGTTTAAAGTAAAGATCAAGAATATATTAAAGGAACTTGAAGTTCACAAGTGAAGATCAAGTTAGGGGAGGATTGTTGGGAAATAGATTGTAAAATACTTAATACTGGTAGTATAACAGTTAAGTCTGGTAGTAATAGTTAGTTCTGGTAGTACTGAGTTAATACTTGCAGTACTAAGTTAAGTCTGACAGTACTAAGTTAGTACTAGTAGAATAGCAGTACTAGAGTTAGTACTAGTCATGATTAGTTAAGTCTGTTCATATTTTAAGTCTGATTATTAACAGATAAAATATAACTTAGAGATATCTATTGAGATATCATAGGAAAGATTAATTATCCATTACACACGTTTGGTAAAGCCCATTAGGTTTCCTTGGTGTATAAGAGGAACCCTAAGGCACAATGTTATGTACGTGATTGAAAAATATCAATAGAAGCATTAGAGCTTAATAGCAAATTCGTATTATTGTTTCTTCTTAATTCTTGTGTTAAGATTCCACATTAACACTTGATATTCATAGTCGGTGTCTCTCACATAGTTGATTTGAATTTATTCAAGTTAGCTACTGTCTTACAAAAGGTAAATCAAGATCCTATACCAAACCTACACAAAGCTTTATGTATGAGAAAGATAAGAAGGCTCAGATGAAGAATTATCTCTATTGGTTCTGCTGAAGATGAAAAATTGATCAAAAGGATGAATGAGAAAGGATTTGATTCCTCTAAAAGTGAAGCACTCAAGGAGGGAAGTAAAGAAGAAGTTCAGAAGGAAAGTAAAGAAGAAGAGAGTACCAGAAAGAGAAAACTTGGTACTAGGAAAAAGATAAAGTCAAGGAAAAGAAGATATATTCAAAACACTTTTCTGAAGATAAAGTGAAAAGATGAATGATGAGCTGAGAAACCAAACTAACAATATTTTTTTTTTCTCCGGATGAAGAAAAAGAGTAGATTAGACAATACTTGCAGAAAATATCCAACAAAGAATGGAAGACAGAGTGGTCCTTGGAACCTATAACCACAGAACTGACAAGCTGCTCTCACATTGAAGAATTAATCAAAATATTGATAGAAGTAATGGACAAAAGAGATACCTCTCTAAGTACTTGATGATAGTAATTGTCCCATATTTGATAGAGAAGATCTGAATGCTGTGTATCAACTGGTAATGGACAAATTTCAAGATGATATACCTGAAGGTTTTGACAGAGTACTTTGGGGAGAATCTGATGGTCTATTGTCAGCGCGCGCGCCGTATGATGAAAATTGTTTTGACACACTGTTGGTTCGTGATTGGGTGCAAGATTAGTACTGTTTGTGTACTTAATACTGCTAGCATTAAAAAGCAGTTGGTTAATACTGCTCGAGTTAAACATTAGTACTGCTCGTTGGTGTCATTAGTGCTGCTCGTTTGGTATGTGGAGTTAGTGCTGCTATCAATAAGCAGTTACTACTGCTAGCTTTAAAGATTAATGCTGCTAGTTTTACCCGATATCGGACAACACACATTTTGGTTCTCAGATGATTTAGACAAAACTGAATTACTTTCAGTTTGTTCTTAACTGAATTTATTATCAGCAAGTTTAAATGGAGATGAGAAGGTTTGTTAAGTGTTGGTTTAATCACCACACAACAAATGGTCATCAGTTCACCATGCTTAATAGGCATAAGAACTGGCTAGTCCATAAGCAAACGGCTTGTGGTAAAGACTTCTCAAATCCGTTTATGGTTGACAATTTACCAAAAATTGTAGGGTTCTCAACTCACCTTGCTTCATGGTTAAGAGTTGGCTAGTCCAGGATCAAACAGTTCTTGGTAAAGACTACTCAAATCTGTTGATAGCTGATAGTTTGCTAAAAACTATATGGTTTATCAATGCACCATGTTATGGCAATGAAGCATTGGCTAGTCCAAAAGCAAACGGTGTTTGGTAAAGACAAGTCAATTCCGTTGATGGTTGACAGTTTACCAAAAACTGTATGGTAATCAACTCACCATATTTTGCAATAAAGAGTTGACTATCCCAGAGCAAACGGCTACTGGTAAAGGAATATCAAATCCGTTTATGGCTGGTAGTTTGCCAAAAACTACAAAACCAACTTAGTTGGATGTTGCTGTGTAGCTGTGATGCAGAAGAGATGAGATGCAAATTCAAGATTGAAAGCGAAAGTATGATCTGCTTACAATAAAATCACAAAGCAGATGATCATAAAGATAAAGAATGCAGTCAAGAAGTGCTTGGATACAATCCTCAAAAGCTCAATCAGAAGAAACTTGAAGTTAACAAGTGAAGTTCAAGTTTAGGGGAGGATTGTTAGGAATTATGTAATCCAATTTTCTTACCATGGTTCTTGATTTGGAGAATACAAAGACCTCTCAACAAAGTGAGATTGCAAGCTTGAAAAGAAGAAGGTCAAGAACTCATAAGGTGAAAAGACTATACAAAGTTGGTTTGACTGCAAGAGTAAAAGTCCTCTGGTGATAAAGACAGCTTGGGTGATGATGCATCCAAACAGGGGAGGATAAATGATATTGTTGCTGATGAAGATATTACCTTGATTCTTAAATTAATCATAAAACAACTTAAGATGTAAAGAAGTGTTTGGAAGCATCCTCCTGGAGATTAAGAATCTTTTAATGAAGAAACTTGATGATTAATCCAGATGAATATCATGTTTAGGGGAGGATTATTAGGAATTAAAAGTCTTCTTAATATTGTTTAATATTAATTCTTCTAATCAATGATAAAAAAGAAGTTTCAGCTAAAGACATTAATGTTGATTGAAGACATTAATAGAATGGAAGAACACATTAATGCTAATAGTTAGTTACATGGTTTATTAGGAAATGCATTAATGTGTATTAAATATATTGAATGGTTTGACTAGGAATTATGGAAACCATTAATAGTATTGATGTAGAATAATATAGAAAGTATTAATAGTCTTTGTAACCTACTTGGACTCCTTAACCTATAAAAGGAGGCCGTAGGGTTTAGAGAAAATCATCACTTCCAATATCATTCACACCTCAACATTAGTTATCATAGTTAGTAATCTGTAACTCTTAAAGTAGATTAATAGAAATCAAAGTTTAGTATTCATTGTTCTTCTTAATACTATTGTGTAGATTCCGCATATACAATAAGTATTCATAGTTAGTGTTTCTCTATAGTCAATATGTATTTATACAAGTTGGCTATCACCCTTAGCAGGCTGCAAAGATCTGTTCAGTTTGGGACACACAAGATCCCAAACTAAACAGATCTTTGCAGCCTGCTAAGGGTGATAGCCAACTTGTATAAATACAGATTGACTATAGAGAAACACTGACTATGAATACTTATTGTATATGCGGAATCTACACAATAGTATTAAGAAGAACAATGAATACTAAACTTTGATTTCTATTAATCTGCTAATATGATTACAGATTACTAACTATGATAACTAATATTGAGTTTTGTGAATTGATTTGGAAAAGTTAGTGATTTATTTTCTCTCTAAACCCTACGGCCTCTACTTTTATAGATTAAAGAGTCCAAGTAGGTTACTGAGACCTATTAATACTTTCTATTATTATTCTACATCCTATACTACATATGGGTTTCCATAATTCATTAGTCAATCCATTCAATATTATTTAATACACATTAATGATTCCTAATTAAACCATGTAAAACATAACTATTAGCATTAATAGCTTATAGACCCGTGGCTAATTCCTACTCAACTCAACCCCTTATTTATTTATTTTTTTTTTTTTTATTTTTCACGGGAAGTGTAGAAGAAAATAATCCATTAAGTAGTTAACTAAGTAAGAACTCTATTTTGTAAGAAGTTACATTCATAAATTAATGTAAGAAAAAAACTACTGAAGGGGTAAAAATGTTTGTTAATATATGAAAGAAATAATCAGATAATACGTGAATTATTGGATAAACATTTGATGTTTGTGTAATATTAAATAAAATAATGTTCATACTTTTACCGCATCTTGCTATAAGTATGTCGCGTTTTGAACACGTGAGTACTTCTATCAGTTGATTTGATTATTATTTATCAATAACATTATCAGGACTCTTACTTTTAACGCAAGTTTGTGGGTTTGGAAAACCTGAGAAATTCAATCAATTGATAAATTATCGATGAGAAAATGGATTGATCTTATTGGCGGCGCCCTGCCACGTTCATTTTTATCTTATGTTGTCGCAACTTAACTTAAGTAAGACCATTGAAAATGAACAATTTCTCTAACAAATGATCGTTTTTTAGTGTCCACAACTTCATTTTTTTTTTTTTTCGTTTGAGCAAGAAAAATGAATAAGAATGGCCTTTCTTAGATATATGACAGATCATTTATGTTATCTAAACTGTTTGGATAAGTAAAATCGATAATAGATGTTACCTGGTTTTAGCCGCACTGTTATAAGGAATTTTGTTCAGTTACATCTATCGAAAACTCTCTGTCGTTTTTGCTTTTTTTGCTAGGGTCAATGTGAGAATAAAGGTAATTAAGTAATCCATGTTTCATAATATGATGATATAAGATAACATTATTTGGAGAAATTTGACAAATAAAAGAACGGTTTTTGTGCATATATTGTGTTACCTACTATTTTCACATAAAATCACCCCAATATAACTCGTTTAAACCAAATTCCCATATCAACTTACACAAAATTACCCCCATATCAACCTTTACTCAAAATCGCCCATATTGATCGTTACACAAACATTTATAACAGTGACACTAGTGAGGTTTTTCCATTAGAATCATTTCCCACCAGTAGCAGTAGAAAAAATCTAATGGTTAGAATGAATGTACACAACAGTATAATCAAATAGATGTTAACTACAAATTGAAGATTAGTTAGATTATATTTGTTTGATCGAGGTTATGTTGAATCACAGGAGAGTAGATTGACTTATGATGTCTGTGCAAAATGAAAAAGTGAATAAAATTAGTTTAACCTTATCCAAAATCACAACAATATGTAATACAATGTACGGTATGAAATCGGTTTCTTATGTATTTGTTTTTGTATCATGTTAGAGAGAGATTGATTTAAATTTGGTGTTAAAGGGTTGTCTTCATGATTATATTTAATTGAGGTTATTAATGCATGTTCTTTAAAGGGTTGTAAAAAAACAAAAGATTGTAGAGAAGATCAATTGGTGGAAGTTTTGGAATGTGTTTTAAAAATTAAAACAGCATTGATGTTAATTGAAAACTGTCGGATGTTTTTGAATTGGACAAATAAAGAACGGTGGCAATATGGGTGTTACCTGACTCTTTACTCTTGCCCCATATCAACCCAGTACATAAAATTACCCATATCACCCGTTACAGAAAATCGCCCATATTTGCTCGAATCAAGGCTATGCGAATCACAATAGATTGACCTATGAAGTCTGCAAAATAAAAAGTAAGAATAAAATTAGTTCAACCTATATCCAAATCATAACAGCATGTAATACATGTACGATTGAATATGTTGCTTATATATTTGTTTTTGAATCAGTGTTAGAGAGAGATTGGTTTAAATAGGTGTTAAAGAGAGATTTTTTATTAATATGGAATTGTAACTGATTATTAATGTTAAAGAGAGATTGGTTTAAATAGATTGTTGAAGAATAATCAATTAATGATAGGTTTTGAATGCGTTTTGAATATTATAATGTTAATTGATAACGTTATTAATATGGAAATTGTAATGGTATTGTGGCTAGAGTGTCGAAGAAGAATCAATTAATGGTAGGTTTTTAATGCGTTTTGATTATTTATAATGTTAATTTGAAACGATTATTTATATGGAATTGTAACTGATTTGTAGGAAGAGTTATAAGAAGAATAAGTTAATTGGTAGGTAGTTTTGAATGCGTTTTTTTTGTTTTAAATATTATAATATTAATTAAAACCGATGAATGTTTTTAATGCATGTTTTGATTGATGGTGCAAATATGGTGTTATACATTTATGGTTAATTAAGGTAGTCCACATAAGAAAATTTACTGGGATAATTAATTCTTATGCTTTAAAGGGTTGTAAAAAAGCTTATTTTATTTTATTACATAGTATATAGATATAGATAGATATAGATATAGATGATTCGAAACAAAATTATATTGATTATTTAAAAACAAACACATCAAAGTAGATATGTGTCAATCAAAGATCAATTTGAATTGAATTATTAGGTTTACACCATAAACATAAAAATAATCGTATATAATATAATCAAATGGATTTCATTCAAAATGATGCTTACTAGATGATTTACTCGAATAAGGCCTATGCGAATCACTATAGATTGACCTATGAAGTCTACAAAAAAAAGTAAGAATAAAATTAGTTCAACCTATATCCAAATCACAACAACATGTAATATACATGTACGATTGAATATGTTGCTTATATATATTTTTTTGAATCAGTGATAGAGAGAGATGGCTAATAGGTGTTAAAGATTAGAAGATGGTTATTAATATGGAATTGTCAACTCGATTGTAGAAGAGTTGTAGAAGAAGATTGAATCAAATAATGATAGGGTTTTGAAATGCGTTTTGAATATTATTTATGTTAATTGAAACCGATTATTAATATGAAATTGTAATGATTTGTTAGAGAAGAATCAATTAATGGTAGGTTTTGATTGCGTTTTGAATATTATAATCTGAAACCGATTATTCATATGGAATTGTAACTAATTATAGAAGATTGTAGAAGAAGAATCAATTAATGGTAGGTTTTGAATGCGTTTTTTGAATATTATAATGTTAATTGAAACTGATGAATATTTTTAATGCATGTTTTTAATGATGGTGCAATATGATGTTGTACATTTGTGGTTAATTAAGGTAGTCCACATAAGAAAATTTAATGGGATAATTAATTCTTATGCTTTAAAGGGTTGTTCTAAACTGTGTTTTATTATATAGTATAGATGTGTTCTTCCATTTGTTGTAACTCTTCCATCCAACATAATAAATCTCAACATAATGTTTTCAATCATAAAGTCTTCAATCATCATTAATGTCTTCAATCAACATTTATAACACCTGTGTTTTAGGATATTGGTACGGACGTTTAATAAAGTCACCAATTTATTTTTAGTTATTGTACGCGTTTGCTCTTAAAACCGTAAACGTTAAGTTAAATCGCGTAAACTAAAAATGATCATTCAATGTAAACGGGCATTAAATAATTAAATGTTTACATCAAACAAGTGTTATATGATTATTTAGAGGATAATTAATAACTTTGTTCATCTTATTTTTATTGGCTACGTAAAATGCTTACGTTTGCGATAAACGGTTTCGGCATTCCCGGAAGCACCAAAACCTAACTTCGCTTAACGAAATTACCCTACGATTATACCCAATACCCAAAATAATCAATTATAGCATCAAATGGGAGCTATGTGGCTGATATTTTTCATGGATAGGACCAAGAGTTATCAACTTGCCCTAAATATCTAGATATTATAGGGAACCATTTCACTTACACATGGGTTAGAAAGTAACCATGGTTAGGTTAATTAGATATTTTCACTATAAATAGCATGCATACACTCTTTCTTTCATAAACACTTAGCAAAAATCACAAAAACTCTTTCTCCCTTCTCTCTCAAACTCACGGCTCAAAACCCTTAGAAAACACAATCCATAGCTTGATTTTCTTTCACCATATTAGTGTTTACATATCATACTTAAGGTATTCTAAGAAGAATTGAAGGGTTGGTTAAGCTTTGAAAGGGTTTTAAGAAGATATTGCAAGATATGATTAGGGGTTTTTGTTTGGTAAAAATTAGGGTTTCTTAACTAATTTTCAAGCCAAGAGTGTTAATCACAAGGGTGTGATTGTTGTTATCATCTCTACTCATCCAATCAAGGTTATAATAAAGCTTAATCATTTCATAGCTAAGATTTTATGTGTTCAATGTGAAATGGATTTTTACATTTGATTAATGTTTTGTACACTTATTTACATGTCATATGGATGATAATATTATGTTAAAAGGGATGTATAAGTGTTTTAACATGTTGGTTAAGTATAAACATGTTTAAGTGCAAATTAGGGTTTCTAAAAGTCAACTTATGAGTTACAAGTGAAAATGGTAGAATAACATGTTAATCTTGTTATCTTGGACTCACATGAACAAAACATAACCTAATGGACCTAATATATGTAAGACATAAGATATTAAGGGTTCTAAAGGGTTTATAACAAAGTGGTAAAGCTAAAAAGTCCTAAAAACAAGTTTTAAACACATTTTGGAAAATAATATCTTAGGGGCTGTTTTGTAATTCAAAATTTACATATATGTTTTATGATTTTATAAAATACTACATGTCACAAGGATCGAGGGGTCATAAAGAACTCGAAAAACCGATTAATAACGAAGAAGATACGCCATTTACAAGTTTACGAATTAATATTTTATAAAAACAAATTTTTATAAAAAGTACATTTCACCACAGAAACTTATATCTTTATTTAACATTAATAATATGATAATACTTTCCAATTACGAGAACAGTGTTCGAAAAATCGCTATTATAAAAACGGAGCTTATAACGAATAAGATTACGGCTACTCTAAAACGGTGTTATACGTAATTAAAAGTATAATAAAACGATTTTATAGCTGTTATGAACAGTAAAACACTATTCATCATAGAATCTCAAAAACCCAAAAATGTTGATTTTATGATCACTCATCTTAATACAAAAGCGTGGGCGTAAGAAACGCGAGAGAAGGAAAGGAGAGAAACGGGCTTAAAACGACAAAGTTATGTCATTTTTAGTAAAGGAGTAATTATAAACGTTTTTACTTTATAATTACAATTTCACTTAAACAAATAGATGGTGATATAGCTATATAGATTATATATGTTATTAGTTATCGAAGTGCTATAATACTAGGGAGTTTCATAATGAGGCCTCTTCGGATGGGTATCGACGAGTTGTTGGATTTACGATTTAAAGTGTCCTAACTCCTCGTACGTCATGTCATGACCTCTTAAATTATGATAGCCCGAACGATAGTACGATGATAACTATATAGGATTATATACAGTTGTTGTTAGACAACGTGCTTGAATACTGATTCGACCTATATTAATTAGGTTGCATTCGGGAATAATCGTGAAGCATTCCCACACTTGATATAAATTATCAGATCACTCACTTGAGGTGAGTTCATAGCCCCACACTTTTTACAGTTTTACTGATTTACTATTATTTGGGGTGGAAACATGCTTTGTTTTACAAATTGGACGCAAGTGGATATTTTGCATTGATTACATGTTTGCCTAAGTAGCGATAACCCAAGTTAAGCCCATTATCATGAACTGTCAATTGCATAGATGTAGTTGGGAATTACATTATGTGAGCGCGAATGTTATTTAATAGATCTATTTGGGAAACGACCTCCCCGTTCGGGTGACTAGCTATCACCGGGAACGAACGTTATAGCATGTCGAATCAGGGATGTTTCGGGTTAGAACATCATTTCGGGCTGAGTAGCAATATTTTGCGAACAAGACTGTCGAGCTTCAGTGTCATGAGCTTAGTGTAAATGTAATCTGGTTTTGTGATTGTTTGCATATGTTGTAACATCACGGGAAAGTCTTGCGGTCCTGCATAATTTAAATACATAAACCTATGAATTCACCAACATTTTTGTTGACGTTTTAAGCAATGTTTTCAGGAGGTCAATAGGCACGAGGTGCCAAGGATGCATTGGGTTACGTTTTGGATTGCACGCTTAAAGACTTTTATATCATATTTTGGGAAATCTATGTCATCTTTTGTAATATTAAACAAGGAACAAGTGAAGCTATAAGCTTTTGTAATATGTCTTTTAATTAAATCCAATGTATCAATTTAAACGACTTTTTGTGTCGTTCTTATATATATCTTGTGCTGTTGATCTTGAAGTAACACGCCCCGGATCCTTATTCCGCTGCGACCCATTTTGGGGGTGTTACAGATTGGTATCAAGAGCCAAGGTTATAGAGAACCAGGTCAAAATGTTTTTGCTGGACTATAACCGTTTTCAAACATTGCATTCATAAAAAGGGTTTTTATGGGACACACTATTTGTTGCATTAGTGGGACTAGATGCATTCATAATTGATATACGTGGTTATAATATATTACGTATATTACAATAAGAGCCTTATATAATATACTCTTATAAGTTATTTCTTCTGGTCATAGTGCGATGTGATCTTATTTTAGTTATGATGCATATGTTATGTTACGTTATGATTGTATTGAAATCTAACGGGTATTATGTTTTCTTGAGATTTAAGAAAATGGTACCAAGAGGAAGGCCCACGAGGTTAAACCCAGATGATCGTGGTAATCAACAACCACAACTGTTACTGAGACACAACTTCAGGCCTTAATTGACCAAGGAGTTGCTGCTGCAATGGCTGAAGCAGAAGCAAGCAGGGTTAGGAATGGCTACAATAGCAATGGTTCAGGACCAAGGCCAGCACAAGCTGCTCGCGAATGCTCTTACTCTGAATTCTTAAAATGCAAACCTTTGGACTTCAAAGGCACTGAGGGATTCGTCGGACTCACTCGATGGTTCGAGAAAATGGAATATATGTTTAGCATTAGCAATTGCCCAGCAGCTAGTCAAGTCAAA
>BQNB010141943.1:2987-17199 GCA_026074375.1 Tanacetum coccineum | reverse complement strand
ATAATGTCAGTGCTGTATATTTATCCTCTAATCTGGTTCAACACCAGCGCACGAAGCATATTGAGATTGATATTCATTTTGTTCGGGATTTAGTTGCTGCTGGCCACATACGGGTTCTGCATGTTCCATCTCGTTATCAGTGTGCGGACATCTTCACCAAGGGACTACCTTCCGCATTGTTTGAGGAATTTTGTTCCAGTTTGAGTGTTCGTTGTACTCCCGCTCCAACTGCGGGGGAGTGTTAGTATATGTTATATTTGGGCTATGGCCCATCATCTAGATTAGTCCATTGTACTCTATATACGTATTACATTTGTGTATAATGAGGAATACGAAACATTACCCTCCTTCAGGAAGAACTTTGCTTGCTAAATAATTAGCGTATACGGGCTAGATAATTGCATCAACTGCTCTTCCCAGAAAGCATCCTGAATCTCAGCTTCGTTTAGTTTTCCAATATTGGGAATTTGGGATTTTCTGGGCGAGAAAGATGGTCAACATCTAGATTTTCAGCCCCTTTTTATCACGGAGTTCGATATCGAACTCGTGTAGGAGTAAAATCCATCTAATGAGACGAGGCTTAACATCCTGCTTTGAAAACAAGTATCTAAGCGCAGAATGATGAGTGAAAACGATAGTTTTGGGAAGAACCAGGTATTGACGAAATTTATCGAACACACATACTATAGCTAGGAGTTCCTTTTCAATACTAGTGTAATTTTCTTGAGCTTCATTCATTGTTTTGTTGGTGTAGTAAATGGGTTGAAAATGCTTTTCCCTTTTTTGCCCCGACATTGCGCCGACCACATAACTACTGGCATCACACGTGAGTTCAAATGGCAAATACCAATTTGGTTTGACCAAAATAAGAGCCTGAGTAAGTTATTGCTTCAGCCTATCGAAATCATTAATACATTCAGCGGGAAAATCAAAGGTTGCATCTTTCATAATCAACTGAGTCGTGGGTCGAGCGATTTTGGAAAAGTCTTTGCTAGAACTACGATAGAATCACACACGCCCTAAAAAATTACAAATGGATTCTACATTGGTGGGGTAGGGAAGCTTAGAGATTGCTTCAATCTTACTTGATCCACTTCAATCCCAGATCCAAAGACTTTGTGACCTAAATTAATCTCCTCTTTCACCATAAAATGACATTTTTCTCAATTTAATACCAAATTGATTACCTCACAACAACTTGACATCTTTTCCAAATTAGAAAAACAATGGTTAAAAGAGCTCCCAAAAACAAACAAAATCATCCATGAAAACTTCTGTACTATCTTCAATTAGTTTATGGAATATAGCGATCATATAAAGCTGAAAATTAGCATGCGCATTATACATTCACTTGCTTTGATTCTAAATTGATTGTGTTACATCGAGTAACTTCGTTTTGCATGTTCTCGATTAACGACAAAATGGCAACATCATTTTGTGCAAAAGAAGTCATCTCTTAAACAACTTTGTTTTCAGTATTATCCGAATATGGATTATCAGAAATAAAATTACTGTCACTTAGAAAATCCACATACATGTCAGTAACAGATACTAATTGTTCAAAAGCTGGTGACTCTTGTATAAAAGGATTAATCATATCATTTGCATGGTAAGTGTCGTAATTGGGTACCTTGGATATGATATCTGAATCATACGACGGACCAACATCATCCATATTAATCGAACCAGCAGGTGACAGCTTTGCCATGAAGATTGCATTTGTAGTAGGTGCATCATCAACTTCTGAATCATAAGCATCTACCTTTTTTGTCATTAGGATGGAAGTGGCATTCAGTTGTAGTTCCTCACAATCCGAATCAAAATCTTCTAATTCATCAGCTAAGAAATCTGGTTGTTCATTATCAATCTCTATCCCCGCCTCTTGTTATTGTGCGAGCAACATCTTTTCCTTGAACCATTCAGAATCCTTAACCCTCTTCTTTGTTATACACTATTTGGCATAATGCCCTTCACCTTTGTAGTTATAACATCTAATCACCTTTGGTGGAATTGCATTCAAAACTCTAACTATTCTTATTACCCAAGTATTTCCCGTTCCTCTACCCCTTCCAGCATTACCATAACCTTGAGCTTGTCTGCCTTGAACGTTCTGAACAACTACTTGTCCATCCTGAATTTGTGCTTGAGTTCTAGGATTGAATGATGTTCTAAGTTGGTTATTGGTTGGAGGGTATCTTGAAGATATAGCAGTGGTGAGAAACATCATAGCTTTGTTCAAGCTTGCTATTGGATCATCTATGGGTAAAAAGGTTGGTACAACAAATCCTAAAATTGGTGATGTAGGCCTAGCCGGTGGTTGTTGATAAACAGCATGTGGTTGTTGGTAAACAGCAGGTGGTTCAATTGATGGTTGTGGAATGTGTGGTTGTTGAGCAGCAACTAGCATGGGTAGATTGTACTGAGACTTGTAGCTTGAGTAAGATGGTGGTGAATTATAGGTATTTGCAATAAGTGCAAGTGGATATGGAAATCTAGCTTTCATTGCACGAACTTCATTTGCATCTGGTTCATTCTGCTTGAGGTATGCATGCAGTTGATCAAAGATGACGTTATGAAGTTCCTTTGCTTGTTTAACACTTGTCACAAACCTACCCCCTTCCGGCCGAAGATGATGATTAACAAACTTAGTGTTCACTTGGAGTGGTTTCATTTCAAGCCCAATGATGTTGATATCATTCATCAACTTTGTAAACTTTATGTAATACGAATGAATCATCTCTCCTTTCTCGAAGGTGAATATGTAAAATTCATCTGCCAATTTTGACTCTTTTTCTTGCTTGGTTAGCTTGGAGCCTTCCATTAACTCTTTCACCTTGTACCAGATGTCATAAGCAATCTTCTTGTGATTCAACAAAATGTAGATGTCATTTGGGAGTCCTTGAAGAATGATGTTTGTTTTTTTATATCACATTCCTTTCTGATCTTTTCTTCAGGATTTAAGTCCACGAAAGTTTGCATTCATGTTACAGCATCTGCTCCCATTGCTTCATTTGTTGGAAAGGTAACAACTTTGTATTGAAACGGACCATAAAGAATGAAATCAAGCAACATATGTCTATGTTTATACACTTTTTCGAGGTCGTTTAGCCCCCTAAATCATGCATTTATGCCCAAAATAAGTACTTAATCGTTCTTTTTTAGGTATTGCACATTTGGAAGGCATTTGGAAGAATTACACGTGACTTGGGCTTATTTGGAGAAGAAACGGACAAGACTACGGACCTACACCAACATCTCACAAGATAATGTTCTCAGCAGCTGGAGACGGCATTACATATTCAACGTGACGCCGTCACAACGAAGACCAAGACGGCGTCACAAGATCTCACGACGGCGTCAGAGCACACGACCCAACCCATTATCTAGAATATTCTCTTTCATGACGACGTCACGACTAAAACGCGACGCCGTCATAACAATTTTCCTATATATACAAACCCGAATTTAGGGTTTTGAGTGTGTAACTTTAGAATAAAAAGAGGGTACAAACCCTAGTTCGTTTAGCAGTTGTTAGGGACGACTTTAGGGCCTAAAAACCCTATTGTACTTCCTTCAATTCATGTTCTAATCAAGTAAGGCTTATTTAATCATTCAATATGTCTTGTTGTGTGATTCTTATATGTTCTTGCTTTATCTATAACATGCTTGGTTAAACCTCCTATTGTGTTTATTTATGATTGTATGAAACCTAGAATGTAGATCTTAGTTGTGTTGCTTCTTGTGATGGATATGCATGTTAGGTCTTAGAAAATCAGCTTTTGTCTGTATCATTGTTGATATGTCTAGGAAAACATGATTGTGTAGAAAGGATACCATCGGGTAACAGTCTTCATACTACCTTGCCCCTTATATGGTTGATCCACTCTTAATATATTTCACATGCATTTAATATACTCTTAGGGGCCTTGTAATAGTCTTCATACTACCTTACTTGTGCGTTGCCTTAACAGAATATTAAATAGACGGCGGGTTCGTGTAATTCGTTCATGACTTAGGAAATAATTACATAGATCATCACAAGTGTGACAAAGCAACAACACTAGGAGAAGCAATCTAGGGAGTAATACATGATTAAATAAACACAATCTTTTATTATATTGTTATCACCAATAGCTTAGATTATTATTTAGTTTAATAGCTAAAACCAACCAAACCTCTCAAATATATGATTTACTGCTTTCATAAAATATAAAAACACAAAAATAATCTTCTCTCAACCCTTAGAATTCTGTTAGACCATGATCAAGCCTTCCCAACCTATTCCTCGAGTGAACGATAACAACCCCCCGAGTCTTGCCTATACTACTACTACAACGATTAGGTGCTCTGCCTAGAGAGTTGTAAAACTTCGTGTAGAAGTCCTACAATGACCGCATCAAGTTTTTGGCGCCATTGCCGGGGAATAGTTAGGTTTTGATCATAGTTTAGCTTAGTTCTACTCACTTGAATCCTTTCAAGTGCGACTTTATTTACGCATATTAGCCTTCTTGTAGCCTATCTTTTTCTTCGTGTTATTTGTTTCGTAAACTATTCTCGTCAACCACCATGGGAGACGAGAATCCTATCCGTACTCTACGAGACTACTCCAAACCAAGCCAGGAGGGCTATAGGAATACCATTGAGCTCCCCGTAGGGAACAACGTGGTACCTCTTTGATTTGACACCATCCGGTTGGTGCAAAACGGATGCTCATTCCACGGACTTCGGTCCGAGGATCCAAAATCACCACCTTCAAGGATTTCCTTTAAACTTGTGGACCTCACTTGACATTGCGGTGGAAAAAAGGAATTAACGCACCTGCGTTTATTTCAATTTTCTCCTTCGCTCGAACAAGCTAGACATTGGTTGAACGCTCTCTTTGCGGGATCATCACTACTATTGGGAGGATACTTAATACCGATTCCTTCGCTCTATTATTTCCACGGGAAGGACGCAAAACTCCGCATATTGATATCCATGGTTCCAACAACAATCACTGGAGATCTTTATCTGATGCATGGGGACTCGTTTCAAGGACCTTACCTCAAATAGATCACTCATGATCATGTCTTCAAATCTATATTTTTTATGATCATGTCTCTTTTCATCTTAAGTGCGAGATTGATCGCGCTGCCGCTGGCTAACTCCGCAATAAGAATGCCGATGAATCTTAGGAAATCCTGAGAACCTCGCCTTCTATTACACATGAAGGCTGGGATGACATTAAGTAACTCGTATAAGAACGGTCTAAGCTTATCACTACACCTCAATGCATCACGAAAACACCCGAATCCGTATGATTTCTTTGAGCTTGAATATCAGATTAACTTCTTACTAAAAGGGTCGTGACCGGCACCCCTATCAAGCTCAACACACAACCATCAAGCTTATGTCAATGCTGCCCATTCGAGCTCTCACCCAAAAAATCAAAATGAATCACCAATACTGAACTCCTTCTCTTTTCATGAACGTACAAGTCCAAGCCCTCAACCACAAGCATTAGGAACTACATTCAAGGATCTGTAAGGGCTACTTACATGCAACGCACACTGAAAGAATGGAAAGATTTGAGAATGCCATTTTCAAGCAACGCTAGGAGATCAATGACAGAATGACTGAAATGTCCGGACTTCTCAAGGAACTCACGACCAGCAAAACCCCTGAGAAAGTATTGATAAGGGAAGAAGCCAATTCCCCGGTCCAAGAACGTAAAACTCTATCACCCTTGCTAAGCGAGAAGAGAAGTAGAAAGTGACAATCGGATGTGGACACCGGCAACACTGAAATGCTACCGACAATAAAAATACCAGTGAAGGAAGTCGATATAAATAACGAACTGAATGCGACCCATCAAAATAAGAAATGACCTTGATAGAAGGCTTGTCGATATCATAGGTTCAATGAACTTCCTATCACAAGAGCCGAGCTGGGAAAACAAAAAGGAAAACCTATAACATATCACCTAAGGGGCCGGTTTACGAAGCAATCCTCAAAAAAAGGATAACAAGAAGGAAGACATCGGAGGAAACTTTGAAATACCTTGTAACATAGAAGGCCAAAAAGGCATAAACGCCCTAGTTAACCAAGGATCCGACGTGAACGTCATGCCCTACACCACCTATATGAAACTAACCGAACGAGAGGCCCGCTGAGACAGACATTAGACTCTCATAGCTAGCACTCGTATATTCTACCCTTTTTAGGGAATAGCAGAGGACGTTTTAGTTGATGTTGCCGAGCATGTGTACCCTATGGACTTCGTAATTCTAGACATTAAGGAAGACGAAAAGAGGCCTTTCATCTTAGGGACACCATTCCTGACAACGGCTAAAGCCGTAATTAAGTTTGATAAAGGCATCATAACTCTAAGATCTGGAAAGAGTAAGATAAGTTTCCATAGGATACCTGAATCCTCCTGTAAGATCGAGAAAGGAGTTAAGAATGACATAGAGCCTATATCCCTATCATGACTGTAAATAGGCTAGTACTAGAATGGGAAGAAAGGATAAAACTCAGAAGGAGATGAAGTTCAACTAATGGAGGAGCAACAACTTCAAAAATAAACAAACGCTTTCTCGTTAAAGTAGAAGGTAGGATATGGTGAGGATGGAGAGTGTCACGTATAAGACGTGTGACTTCGAGTCTAGCTACAAGACTCGTTAATAAAGAAAAGCGCTTCTTGGGAGGCAACCCAATTTACTTTTCCCGCAATTAGGAGTGTCATGTGTGTTTTAATTCTTTATAGTTTGTTTTATTATGTTTGAACTATCTTTTAATCTTGGTTTGTTTTCTTTATCCTCGTCTATATTTCAATAAAGTAATTTTTGCAAAAAATAAATAAGAGTAGGGGGAATTTATCCGGCTTTTGGAGCAAGTTCAAGCATGTTAAATTAAATTGTTTTAGATTAATTAGCCGGTTAGTTTCTGAGGTAATATGATTGTAATTGTTAAAATCTAAGTTTTATGCAGCTATCTGTACAGGAATTAAACTAATGGATCAACGTGCAGGAAATTTTTTTTATCAAAAACAAAAATTTCATTTTCATAGGAGTGGAAAATGGCGTCACGATTTTACACGCGGTCGCCGTCACCAGACACCTATGACTGGTCTCGCGTAAACCTAACAGCAGTATAAAGCCACGTGTTACATAAAATTTAAAGTTTTTAATTATTTTTGAAAATAAAACTTGCATAACATTTAATATATGTATTCTTCTGCTATAAACCTGCAAAACCTAATGAGTTTAACAATTCTCTCATCCTATCTTTACTGCTTTATCGAGTCAAACCCTAAATTCACATTGTATATTTGTTTATCGCACATTTTATGCTTGGTGTAGTTGTCTTTGTCTTTAATTACAGGTTATATTTGATGAGAAGAATCTTGGAAGTTCTTAGGAAGTTTCATTGGATTATTCTTGGAGGACGATTCTAACGTTTTCGCATGCCTATGTTTCATTCTCATTTATTAAGCAAACCACAGGGATGTACTAGTTTTTTTTTACCTGTTTTCTTTTCCCTCTTATTGTTTGTTTTTACGGGTACTTCTATAGAACATTGGGGACAATGTTCAACTTAAGTGTAGGGGGAAAATAAGCCTTAGAAACTATTCTTTCATTTGCCATTTGCTTTGTCCTTAAAATGATGGGTAATATATCAAAACATAGCATAAGAGGTGATTTTTACCCAAATTTAAATTTTTTTATGACACATACCGACAAAAACCAAGTATTAATAGCGTCTCATGGATAGGAATTTATATGACTAGCACAGAATTCCACCCTAAAAATGTAAGGTTCGCCTTTAGATCTTTAGGAATTTGGGTATCTATTATTGATACCCAATATAGTTTATACCTTTAGCTTTCTCGAATTAAGGTGTGAGCAGTCACATGTGTCTATTCCGTCGTTATGGATGTGTACGTGTGGTCTTCGTCGCCTTTTCTGGAGCATTGAGATCAGTATTAAATTATATGAGTGTACCGGTAGCATATTAAATTCTAGAACTTGTTTTTGTGATGCATCCCGAGACCGCATAGTAAGTATTAGGATTTGCTTGATAAGAGGCATTAGGATTAACCTATGTTTTAAACCTATAATTGTTATGATGGTCACACCGATCATATAACTATCTCACACCCTTGCCATGCACTCATCTTTAGTGCAGGATACCCCTAGTACAACCCTCCGAGCCTATCCTTTTTCACGGTTCTCGTAATTTTCTAGTAGATTCCAGACTATTAATGAAGAGCATTGTCACCCTTAAACCAATCGTTACACCCAAATAGCCTTAGCCTACCTTGTATGTACTCATTTTTAGTACATTATTGTGTTTAACCCAAGTTAATTATTTAAGTACACGGTTGCTAAGTCTTTATCCTTGTAAATACAGTTTTGGGACGATTGGGATTCATGGTAGTATTTATTTCGTGGAAGAATGGGGAAGAAAAGTTAAGTCAATACCCCCATATGTTTGTCAAATGATCTCCATGTTATTTTGATCCACCTCAAATCGGGTCATTAGATAGATTGTAAATATCGAGCATGTAAAAGCTCAAGTGTAGGGGTACGTGTTATAAACCCCATGTGATGTATTATGTTAGTAAAAAAATAAGAAAAGAAAAATAAAGAGATTGATGTAGAGTTGTGTAGAGTTTGTAGATCTTCATCCGAGTCTTGGCTTAGCAACCATACCAGAGTGTATTCGTATAAATAATTAGCTAACCTTTCCACTCTAAATTCACCCAAAGCCACCCAAATGTATCACATCCATTTCCGTTTCCACTATATGTTATCTTACACCTACACCCCATAACCCTTTAAAAAGACCTCTTAGTTAGTAATGAATAATACTTGCACCTAGCGGTGGAGGTTTGATCCTTTACCAAGCCTATGGTAATTTATATGCTATGACAGGTAATGAGTGTTGATTTTCCGTTTCCCCCATATGTTATAATTTATTATACAACCGAGTGAAAGAGAGAATCCCCAAACACTTATGTGAGGTGCTAGTGTATACTTTCTGTGCTTTTAATTATGAGGTCTAGAAGGTTGTGTTGTAAAATACTTTTAAAGAGTAGGTAAATGACCCTCATATTGCTATTGTCTAGGTAGAAAAGCCCATTTGCTTGAGGACAAGCAAATCCCAAGTGTAGGGGTATTTGATGAGGTGTCATTTTATACACTTTTTTGGGGTCGTTTAGCCCCCTAAATCGTGCATTTATGCCCAAAATAGGTACTTAATCATTCCTTTTCAGGTATTTCACATTTGGAAGGCATTTGGAAGAATTACACGTGACTTGGGCTCATTTGGAGAAGAAACGGACAAGACTACGGACCTACACCAACATCTATCAAGATAATGTTCTCAGCAGCTGGAGACGGCGTCACAGATACAACGTGACGCCGTCACAACGAAGACCAAGACGGCGTCACAAGATCTCACGACGGCGTCAGAGCACACGACCCAGCCCATTATCTAGAATATTCTCTTTCATGACGGCGTCACGACTAAAACGCGACGCCGTCACAGCGATTTTCCTATATATACAAACCCGAATTTAGGGTTTTAAGTGTGTAACTTTAGAATAAAAAGAGGGTACGAACCCTAGTTCGTTTAGCAGCTGTTAGGGACGATTTTAGGGCCTAAAAACCCTATTGTACTTCCTTCAATTCATGTTCTAATCAAGTAAGACTTATTTAATCATTCAATATGTCTTGTTGTGTGATTCTTATATGTTCTTGCTTTATCTATAACATGCTTGGCTAAACCTCCTATTGTGTTTATTTATGATTGTATGAAACCTAGAATGTAGATCTTAGTGGTGTTGCTTCTTGTGATGGATATGCATGTTAGGTCTTAGAAAACCAGCTTTTGTCTGTATCGCTGTTGATATGTCTAGGAAAACATGATTGTGTAGAAAGGATACCATCGGGTAACAGTCTTCATACTACCTTGCCCCTTATATGGTTGATCTACTCTTAATATATTTCACATGCATTTAATATACTCTTAGGGGCCTTGTAATAGTCTTCATACTACCTTACTTGTGCGTTGCCTTAACGAAATATTAAATAGACGACGGGTTCGTGTAATTCGTTCATGACTTAGGAAATAATTACATAGATCATCACAAGTGTGACAAAGCAACAACACTAGGAGAAGCAATCTAGGGAGTAATACATGATTAAATAAACACAATCTTTTATTATATTGTTATCACCATTAGCGTAGTTGTTATTTAGTTTATTAGCTAGAACCAAACCCCCTCTCAAATATATGATTTACTTGCTTTCCATAAAACATAAAAATACAAAAATAATCCTCTCTCGACCCTTAGATTTATGTTAGACCGTGATCAAGCCTTCCCAACCTATTCCCCGAGTGAACGATAACAACCCCCTGAGTTTTGCCTATACTACTACTACAACGATTAGGTGCTCTGCCTAAAGAGTTGTAAAACTTCGTGTAGAAGTCCTACGACGACCGCATCACCTTTTTATGTATAACAACATATGACTTTGCCAAGTATCATATCCGTCTTTCTCTAGCATAGGTTGTCAGTTTTTAGCACCAGAAACAAGAACATTTTCAGCAAGTGTAGATATGATGAATTTATGTGTTATGAAATGATATGAGTAATGATCGTTTCAATGATTAGTAAGTGTTTTGTTGTGTTGTTGTTGTTGTTGTTTTAAGTGATTAATTTATAACACCCCCATTTTTGACATATAGCAGCGGAAGCTAATCTGTGGTTTTATTTCATAGTACAACAGTCATAATCATAGAAAACGACTCGAAAGAGACGTTTTTAAAAGATAAGTTATCATTCATTATTTCATCAGAGTTTTTACAAACAGAGGTCCCAAAATCTACATAAATACATAAAGTTTGAATGATAACAGTTTAGCCATCTTCAAGTCCGTGCCACTCCGTGCCTTAAGTTGCTCAATTACCTGAGATAAACATGCTAAAAAGTCAACACAAAGGTTGAGTGAAATTCATAGGTTTAAGTAAAGTAGTTTGAATACAAGTTCAATAGTGGGTTACGTTGTAATACACCCATAGTTTGTAATAATTGCATGCATGTACAATTATTATGGAAAACAATATTATTGCCCTAAGTTCATAACACCGAAGCCTTAGGTTAATCAATAACCACAAATAATTACCCCAACGGGTATCTTTGCCAAAACACCAGTAAAGTTATTCAAATGTGTGTTATTGGTTACCGACAATATAGGTACACCAACGGGGAGTCCAGTCCCAAATAGATCTATTCACAGCATTCACGCTTACCCTGACGAGTAATTAATGGTTCATGATAGTGGGGACTTAATGGCAAAAGTAGGGACCTAGGCAATAATGTATCAGGATAACATACAAAAAAATACTTGCATTCATTGTTTATAGCATGTATCACTCTCGCGGGTTTATAAAACACTTAAAAGATTGAATGCGAGGCTATGAACTCACCTTAATAGTATAGGGAAATCTGATTGATAGCAAAAGTATATGAAATGAAAGTAACGGCTTCGTCACACAACCTGGGTAATATGTCAAGTCTTAGTTTGATTGGATATGTTTTATGTCATAATAAAATATCACTTTGATTGGATTTATTATGGAAATATTGTATCACTATTCGGGCCATCATAATTCTGAGGTCATGTAGTAAAGGTTTGAGGATCCAGGACACTTTAAATCGTAAATCCAGCAAACTCGTCAAAACGTATACCCAAATGAAACCCCTTACATGAAGCTCCCCAGTAATGTGATACATTATAGTTTTAAGTTTATTTAAAAGCTAGAATAATTTATATATCTTTTTATAATTAATATAAAAAACATAATATTTTATAAGTTTACAAAATTGGCAATATATACCCCTGGTTTATAAACTTTTACAAGTTTAGTCCTTTATATATAAAGTATATATAATTTAAAGCTTTAACTTTGAAATTTGGCAAAATAGGTCCTTATAGTTTTAACTTTAAGAAAATGACATTTTCAGCCCCTTTAGTTATAAATTCCAGAAAGTTACGATATATACCCCTATATATGGAAACTTTTGCAAAACAAGTCCAAAAAGCCATGCAAGGTTATTTTAAGATTCCAAATGATATTTTCAGGTTATAGCTTATTTGTATAAGCTAAAATAAGAAGTTTTAACATAACAAAAGTTTAGAAAAAGGATTCGTTAGCTAGAAAATCAAAACGGATCGTTTTTAGGGTTTTTATCAAAAACACATGGGTTTGAGGATTCAAAGCTTCAGACAAGAGTTCATATATGATATTAAGAGTATTATGAACATTATTGTATAGAATATAAGATTATGGAATAATATCTTAGGCTTACTTGAGCTAAAATGGGTCAAAATGGGGTTTTCGGGTTTGTACGCCTAGTAAGGACTTCAAGGCTTCATTTTCCTTGATTCTTGGCTTCTATTCTGAGCTTAGGGACTTCTCTTGATCTTCTATTGCTGCTATGGAAGGCTAGAATTCCATTTGAGGGTATGAGATGAGATGTGTGGGATGAAATGAAAGGTATGTTTGGTTCGGCTATTTATTAGGTGAACACTTGGTGCTTAATTTTTATTGGCTTCTAAGGTCTTGATAAGTGTCAAAGCTAGCTGAGGTGATTAAGGAGGGCTAGTATGGTGAGTATTATAAGCTAGCAACTAGCCATGAAGTGTTCGAAAGGTGTTTTGGAGGCCACGACTAAAAAAGAGAAAGGAGGTGACAAGGAGGTGATCAAGGTGCTTGTAAGCTACTTGGTTGCTTGCTTGGTGATGTCATAGAGGTGCTTGAGGTGCTTGGTTGCTAGCTTGGGTGTAAAAATGGGTCAAATGAAAAGAAAATGGTGTCGGGTTGGTTTTTCTTTCGGGTTAGGGTTTAGGGTTTTAAAATGTGGATTAGGGTTATATTGAAGGCAATGTGACACAAGGAAGGGATAGGATGAAGGTCGCTAAGAATGGTGGCAATGGTTTGTGGTGGTGAATGATTTTCGGCTACAAGGAGGTGACAAAGCACTAGATGCTTGGTAAGATGCTTGGTTGGCTACTAGGTGAGTCATTGAGGTGCTTGAGCTACTAGCTTGAGGTGCTTGGGTTTAAAATGGGTAAAATGGAGGAAAAATGGGTATCGGGTCATTTTAGGGCTCATTTAGGGTTTTTTGGTTTTATTTTCGAGTTAAGGTTATGGTTTAGGATGGATTAAGGTTTAGGATTAGTGTTAGGGTTATGGTTTAGTGTTTAGGATTAATGTTTAGGGCTTAGTTTTAGGTTTTAGGGTTTAGTTTCAAGGTTAAAGTGAAATTAGGGTTTAGGGTTTTGTTTTATGGTTTAGGGTTTTTAAAATGTGTATGGGAGCTTAGGAGTAAAGTAATTAAGGTTTATATGTTGTACATTGAGTGTAGTAGCATGTACAAAAGTGGTGGTAAATGAACTAGAATGAAAACGAAGGTAAAACAGCTATTTTGAAGGTTATGCAAAATGACTTGTACTTTGAGCTTTTAAGGACTTGTACATTGATTTGAAGGGAAAGTATGATTCAAATATTATGTATTGAGACTTGTACACATGCTTTGAATAATTGTACATTGATTTTATATGTATACATTACATATAATTAGGGTTTTGATGTTAACGTTAATGCTTAATGCTTGTTTTGGGATAATGTTTTGAAAAGTACGTTAAATGGTTAATGTACTTGGTAAAAATGATATTAAGATATTGACTTAACATATTAGGAGGTTTACATGATATAAACATAGATATAGATAGCATAGGTAGGTTGTGTGAACTTGTTTAGTTTGCTATGTAAACAATGTTACATAATAGAATGTAATAAAGCGAAAAATTTCCTCGTACAAATGTGATCATAATATAATAAGTAGATATTTCATTGAAAATTTCAGGTTGTTATACAGGCTATGTTCCTAAGTCAGATCCTAAGGAGGATCCGGAGGAGGATGATGATGAGGACCCTGAGGAGGATCCTGCTGATTATCCTACCGACGGAGGAAACGTTGGAGATGATGAGGATGAGTCATTCAATGATGATGAGGATAATGATGTTGATATTTAGGGGGATGAGGAGGAGGAGCACCCAGCTCCTACCGACTCTACAACTGTTGCTTTACCAGCTGTTGATCAGCCCCATTTGCTGAGGAGACTGAGTCGTTTAAGACCGACGAGTCTGCGACCACACC
>BQNB010141942.1:0-17199 GCA_026074375.1 Tanacetum coccineum | reverse complement strand
ATTCTCACATCTCTTCTCATAATATCAAAAATATCTTTTTCTCTTTTTCTCTCATCTCTCTCTCTTCTTTCTCTCTCTAAACCAATTATCTCTTTTCTAGTTTCTTGGTTCGATTCGTGGTTAGCAATACGAAGTGAAAGTATAAATCGGGTACCTACACCATGGCAAACACATTATAGTTGTCATTATTGTTTTGTACCTTATGCATTGGCTCATCATCAAAGATTAGTCCAGAATTGTCAACTGAATCTGGAGTAACCTCTTGAAGTTGTGCCATGTACATATAATGTGCTTCCAATTCCTGTTCTTCAGACTCATCATCAGTATCATCCTTCCAATCAGCTTGTTCTGCATTCAACTGAACCCCAGCTTCCTCTTGTTTACACAATAACATCTTTTCCTTGTGATAAGCTGCATCCTTTACTCGTTTTGGTTTCTGACATTCCCTTGATACATGCCCATATTCCTTGCAGTTGTAACACTGAATCCCAGACTTTTGCACTACCGGAGTACCTACATTTTCCCTAGCCCCAGCAACATTAACTGCCCTCTGATTATCATACCCAGTTCCTCTGTTGATTCTTGGAGAATTATCTTGATTAGCTCGACTGGTGTTTGATGAAGTTCGAAGGTTGTTGTTGGTAGGTTTGTAGATTTTCTTGAACGAGAGAGAAATTAAAGCCATGAGTTTGTCAATCTCCTTTTCCTTTGACATTTCCTCATCTTCAGTAACCGTAGCAGGTTCTGGATCATAAGTAGGAGCAGAAGAGGTAACAATTGCTTTTCCTCTGTTTCTGGTAGACTGTTGCGATCTGGTGGAGGAATATTGAGTGTTTTGAGTAGGATGGTTTTGATGATGGTAAACTGGTTGTTGTTGAGCAACAAGTGCAAGTGGATTAGCAGTACGTGCTAGTCTTTCAGCTCTTATCTCATTGACTTCATTCTGGTGTTGCTTCAGAATGTCATAAAGCTTGTGATAGGAGACAGTCTTCAGCTCTTGACTCTGCTTAACAAGTGTCACAAACCTTTGCCATTCTGGTTGTAGTTGAAGTAAGAACTGGACATTCACTTGATGATTAGTAACATGACACTGATTTCGGACAAGCTCATTCATCATCTTGTAAAACCGTGAGTAATACGATTCAAGTGATTCACCATCCCGTGATGTGAATTTTCCAAACTCCCAATATAAATTGGTTTCAAGATCTTGAACATTGATTGATTCACCTTGTTTCAACCTTTCAATGGCTTTCCACATTTCACATGCATTCGGACAAGCATCAACTGTGGAGTAGATATCGTTATCTATCCCTGTGAGAATGATCTGAACGGCTTCAGCTTCAGCATTCAGTTGATCGCGTATGTCTTGTGAAACATTCTTATAGTTCTCCATATACCTTTCTGTAGTTGTTTCAGAACTACCTTCAGCAACTGGAACTGTCTTCTCAGCCCATTGATACGTGTATGGTGGATTTTGGAGACAATAGTGGATGAGTTCACTGTTAGGTTTGGTGTCAATGTATCTCTTGATTCTGGATTTCCACTGAACGTAATTACCTGGTGCTAACATTGGTGGACGATCTTTGCTACCCGCTTCCATGATAGCATTATGAAGAGCATTCGATGATTGAGTTTGCAAATTGGTATTTGAATTTGACATTTTGATGATGTTGTGAATGGATATCGGATCTTAAGTATGTAAGTGATTGATTGTGGTTTTAAATGAATTAACGTTCACGGGATTTTACAATTCTATGATTAAACCGAGAAATAGAATTCTTTCGCGGGATTTTACTAAATCAAGAATAAACCGTAAATGAATAATTAATTGACGTTTCAAGTATGATTAAGTTGATTGTTAGTTTGATTGGTTGTATGTTAAGTCCAAATGAAGTTTATAAGTCCTTGAAGATAGTCCTTGAGGTTTGTCCGAAATTGTGAAGTCCAAAAGAATGTGATACAAAACGCAGTGTTAAGACAAAACGCAATGAAATCTTGAGACAAAACGCAATGAAATCTTGAGACAAAGCGCAGTGAACAAAACGCAATGTTTGAAGACAAACCGCAGAACCAAATAGCAACGCCCTAGATAAACCGCAAGAGACAAAACGCAATGTTTCTAGGCAAAACGCAATATTTGTTGCGACTTGGGCAGCATAACGTTTGTACTTGCTTGCAAAAGGGTCTTCAATAAGCAAATTGCAACACCAAAACGCAACTACAAGGTAGGTCGCAGGAGGCAAATCGCAATGAAGAAGCAAAACGCAATCAAAAACACCCTTTCAGTTAGACAAAACGCAGCCAAGAAAAAATCATCAAACTTTCTTGAAAGCCACGAAATGATGTTAAAACCACCTAGTAATGATGCAAGGGATAGTTCTAAGCCCGAAAGTACAAGTCTTTAACACCTTTAACCACAAACAAAGATCAAACCTTGATTTTTCTTGCTATATTTTTCAAACAAAAAAAAACAATAACGACACGATAAAGAACAAAGCATGACAAGATAAAACATAAAGTTGGCCAAAAACGCAACACTTAGGAGACCAAAAAGAAATTAAGTCGTGATTAGTTGTAAAAAAAAAAAACCCAAACCAAGTCTTGAAGTTTGAGAACGTAGACGTTTATAAGACCCAAGTTATGTAGTTAAGGCATTTTTAGTACCATTAAAAACAACAAGTCGTGACCTTTTTGAAGCTTAAGGACCACGAACCAAATCAAAACCACAAAAACAATCACCGAATACCCCTTGGCGATTGATACCACATGTTATCCCATATGTTTAATCCATAACACAATCAATAAGCAAGAATGAGTAGAAAATAAGCTAGAATGTAGAGAGAGAAAGTAGAGAGAGAAACAAAGATGGAAGATTAGATTTAGAGAGAAATGGTGAGTTACACAATGAAACAAATGCAACCAACACCCTCTCCATGTGAGGAGAGGGTTCTATTTATACCCATGCCTTCTAGTAGGCGTATGGGCTTATTAACTTGGGTCGGGCTTGGCTAAGCTTGGGCTTAGAGCCCAAAACACGGACAATATTAGATTACAATCCAAGCCCGTTGAACCCGACTAGCCTATTACAATACAAGACTAACTTTGACTAATACGACCGATAACATTCTTGTTTGACTTATATAAAATTAAGGCTAACAGTATTGTACATAATTCTTAGATGTATTGTACCTCTTCAAATTTAAGGGCTGCAATGAAATCCCTGTTGACACTCTAGGATCTTGTTTTTGGTGGGGCTGGAGTAGTACTTGCTTGTTGACTATACGAAGAATCGAGTGACATAGACAGCCTCCTCATTATTTCTTTAAGAGACCTAAACACATAGTTTCTTTCAAAACCACGCTTCTTCCTCTTTGGTTTGACATTGGAAAAAACACTGGCTAAGCAAGGTTTGTAATCATCTTTAACCACATTGAAGTACTGCGACTTGTTACTTTCATGCTGATATTCAAATTTATCTTATAGTTAGGTAGAATAAATGATAACGAAGTACAAGTACAAGTCTAACCAAGTCACAAAATGAAGATACCTTAACATTTTCTAAAAACACAGTAGTTTTATCTTCTTGCTCATCAATAAAGGCATCAACATGTTGTTTTACAGGTGGGTCTTTGACTATCAATTTCTCATCTTCATCTATTAACTTCATTTCATCTAAAGAATACTTAGCGTCGTGCTTTTCCTCGTGCTCTTCCTCGTTCAAGACAGACATGTAGTCATCCGCAAATTCACAATCCTGAAATAGTTTACTTATATAATTAGGAACATAAAAGGATTATAAATGAAGAAGGTAATTTAAATTTTAAATATATATATAAATACATGAACATGAATATCACCTGTGGGATGGTGATTCAGTTCAGCTACAAAACTATCAATAGCATTATCATGTTGTAGGACATCAAATCCCGGATTATCATTCGCAGAATCCAATGCTTTTATTAGAACGTCCAATGTGGAAGGCGCACGTTGAGAATAAGTATACTCATTCTTCCCATCTGCATTGTCAATTACCATACCATCACAGGCGACTTTTCCATTATCCATATCAGTAAGAGAGCATGTTGACTGTAAAAGAAAACATATAATTCATTTTTCAAAAACTAATAACAGTAAAAAGATAAATGAGATAATTTAAAAACGTTAATATGAAATAGGTTGATATGAACCATGGGATCATTAGCCGAACCACCAAATACTTGGTTGACAGAATTAGGATTATCGTTTGGGATATCATTCTTCCTATCGAAATTGACAATCCCAATACCATCACCGGCAACTTCACCATTATCAATATCAGCAGGACAGGAAGATGACTGCAATTCATAAAATATAATTCGTTGCTGACAACATTATACAAGTAACAAATAAAAAATGGGATATATTAAAACTATCTAATATGATATAGGTTGATGTGAACCATGGGATCATTAGACGAAACACCTAATCCTTGGTTGACAGCAGTATGAAGAACGATACCGATATCATGGTTTCCATCTGCATTGCCAATTGGCATACCATCACCGGCAACTTCGCCATTATCAATATCAGCAGGACATGATGATGACTACAATTCATAAAATTTAATTCATTGCGGACAACATTATACAAGTAAAAAATAAAAAATAGGATAGTTTAAAACTATCTAATATGATATAGGTTGATGCGAACCATGGGATCATTAGACGAACCACCTAATCCTCGGTTGACAACATTATGAAGACCGATTCCAATATCATGGTTTCCATCTGCATTGCCAATTGGCATACCATCACCGGCAACTTCGACATTATCCATATCAGGACGAGAGCATGTTGACTGTAAATCAAAAATTAGAATTCAGTGATGACAACATTATACAAGTAACAATTAAAGATGGTATCTTTAAAAACTAAATTATAATATAATTTAGGTTGATACAAACTATGGGATCTTTAGACGAACCACCATTTCCTTTGTTGACAACAATTTGATTCACAAGTCTCTCTAGCTTTGCAATTCTTTCATCATCAACCTTAACCAACGCAACTTCCTTTCTAAGAGCACGAATTTCAGCAAAAATTTCAGCCATTGTGGGCTGTTTATCTTTGTCAGTAACAGGATTTCTAGCACATCCATCTAAATCCAAAAAAAGCTGATCATTTAAACTTTCATGAGAATTGGCTGACAAAACAGAATTGGCTGAGACAGAATTGTGTTAAAAATCAACATAATTGACGACACCCGCACCATCATCTTGGGAAACATTCATGTCTTCATCAACCAAACCATTGATAAAATTAATACTTGCAATAAACCATGATTCCTTTGTGTCTGAAGGAGTTGCATAAAGCTCCAAAATTGGATTGGAATCCTAAGAAATTAATTAACAAAAGTGCTTAACTACATGTTTAATACAAATATACATTATTTAAATAAAGATACATGTCTGTTTACCGGTCTAAATAGACGATTATAGTCATTTTTCTCAAACTTTGTAACATTTGACCAAGCAATACCACGCGGTAACACATTATCCTTTTTCGACCACCATATTCTGCTTTTTGGGTAACTCTCCAAAATTCATATCTAAACAAGGGTAATTCACGTATATTAGCTGCTGTTTATTAAAAAACATACCTACTTATACAAGATAAATAATAAAATGAAAGTTATTAAATGACCAAATGTACAAAATTTTAACAATAAAAGGATTAAAGTATTAAGAATAGTAACCTTAAAAGCCCAAGCAAAACCATATAGATTGTATGTGGGATAGTAATCTGGTTTTTTTCTTCTCTTTCAAATGATGTTCCCGATGTATAGCTACAACATTCACAGTCTTTTTATAAAAATTTTGCCACATGTATTCACCCCAAGGATAATCATCCCACTTATCAAAATCCTCTACTAAAGACACTAAATGCCTAGGAATGCAATTCCTGTCCTCCTTACCTATAAACACCAACTCAGCAATAATTAGGAGACAAACCCTTACCGCATCCATGTCAGACAAACCTAACCAGGTTTTTTTATGTCTAAGAACTCTCAACAGTTCAATCGACTTTAATTTGTTTACACCTTTTTTTTGTTATTTTTTCAGGAAAGACACGCTGGCAAAAAGGACTAGATTTGGTATAGTTTTCTGACACATTACCAAATCGAAAACCAGTGATTAAACAAAACTCTTTCCGCCCAAACTGTAACCAATGATCGCCAATATGGAAGATCATTGGGGGACAATCAGAATGAATCTTAGATACAAATACCTGATGATGCAAGACATAATGCATCAAATGGTTATCATTGTCGTGCGACGGAATATCCAACCAACGCCCAAAAACAGTTCTTCTAAATAACCTTTCAAGAGTAGGATTCCTTTCTAAAAGAAGTTTAATTTCTTCAAGCAACTTAACAGTAGATCTAACACAGATTTTTACATCATACAACTGGTTAGATTCAACCATATCAAAATCAATAACCGAGGTGAGCGTGGGGGGTATAGATTGTGTTAATGGGTTAGGGTTCAGAGATGGTAAAACAGGATGTGATCATGGTGTTAGGCGTGTGTTTTAATTTGAGGGTGACGGGTAGAAGAAGAAGAGTTTGGTGTGTGTTTTTTATTTAGTGCGTGTGTATTTTTGTGTATACTAAAAAAACAAAAATATTAAGTACAAAAGGTAATATTATAAAATTAGTTGCCTTGAAGTATAAGTTGCTCATAAGTACAAGTTGCACATATTTTTAAATAAAGTGTATGGGTAAAAATACCAAAAAATCAGTCGCCCTATTTTTAGATGCCAAAAAAGTACTAGTTTCCCTAAAAACATTAAGGTACATATACCTTACACATACTTTATAAATACCTTACACATTTTGTCCTATAATATTAAAAAATGGACACATAACACATTCTTTCTAAGTTGCCCCGATGCCAAGTTGCCCTGGTCTAGAAATGGAAAAACATTTTTGAAGATCTAGAATGACCTTTTGGGATGTGTTTTGGGCTAGAAATTGAATTTTCCCTTTATTTAAAGATATTTTTTCATTACGAATGTATTGCAAATTTTGCCATATATTATGAAAAAAAAAATCATTTTTTTATGAAAATAATGTCTTATTTCGTAAAGGCACAAATGATAATTCACATTTAAAACGAGGATAACCTCGTCATTTAATATATTTTTCTAATTACAGTAACGGGATGTGGTCGATGTATTACCCAAACAATCGGGCATCGAATGTTTCGGAAATAAATACTACGTTGTTATCAGAATACGATTTATTATTTGTATATAGGGCCTATTGTCTGCAACATGACTTCAACATTTCACTTTCAGTTTAGCATTGAATTCTAGTGACTACTGACCATAGGCAACTTGTGAATTGATGATTTCTTGTTACCAAACATCAAAGAGAAGAAATGCCCATACGTCTCGATAACCTAAATTGTTCCTTGATGCAAAAGGTATCAAAAATTGGCAATTAGTTTGTTCACACTTTATTATCATTAGGGTAAAAATCTAACTAAGGAAGCTAGCTAAATGTCACGAGCCAAATTCTGAAAGGTCAGGTTAGCGTGCATTAATGCGAGGGTTCTTGGTTTATTCATGTTGATCTTGTTAGAGTACCCCCCAACGATAAGGGTATAGTACGAGCTACGAGTATATGACTCGATATGGCACTACACTGGTAAGGAGTTGGGTCCGCTCCCCTGATAAGTCCAAGGCAATACGAAACTAGTGAACCTCTATTATACGCGGGGTGGATGGGTGATCCTTATTGTTAGACGAGACACTGGCCAATGAATCGTCTAACACTTGTCGGTGTAAGAACGTCACGCGTGATAGAAATAATGACTCCGTGACAAGTGGCATCAGAGCCACGTCGAACCGGGGTGGATCAAAACAGAATCGTTCAAGTTGTTCTCCCAAAAAGTTCTTAAAAGTGTTGGTTGTGCGAAGGTGGTGGGAGTGAGTTCCCGGGATGTTGAAGAGTTAATATAATGTTGTGTAAAGGTTCACAATATCGCATTCGATGGAAGACAAAGAGAGTAATGGACTAATCCAAACGGGGATGACAATAGCTGCACTTTGGATCTTAAGTCGCCAGAAAGAGTAATGGAATAATCCAAGGTAGAGTATAGTCGATACACGCTAGGACCCAAAGAGTTGAAAGTTGAATGCCCCTTTTTATGTAATGTTTAATATGTTTTATTGAATAAATTTAATTTGAGTTTATTTAAAAAATGCTATGCCACCAGAATTCTGGTGCCAAACCACTCCCACTGAATTCTGGTGCCATGACATTTCTGGTGTCAAACTCCATTTTGCTGACGTGACACCACTTTTGGAGTTTGGCACCAAGAGTTTGGCACCACGACTCCCTGTGCTCTTAAAGTACCCCAACGATAAGGGTATAGTACGAGCTACGAGTATATGACTCAATATGGCACTACACTGGTAAGGAGTTGGGTCCGCTCCCCTGATGAGTCCAAGGCATGATGAAACCAGTGAACCTCTATTATACGCGGGATGGATGGTTGATCCTTATTGTTAGATGAGTCACTGGCCAATGAATTGTCTAACACTTATCGGTGTAAGAACGTCACGCGTGATCGAAATAATGACTCCGTGACAAGTGGCATCAGAGCCACGTCCGACAGAGCCGGACCAAAACAGAATCGTTCAAGTTGTTCTACCAAAAAGTTCTTAAAGGTGCTGGTTGTGTGAAGATAGTGGGATTGAGTTCCCGGGATGTTGAAGAATTAATATAATGTTGTGTAAAGGTTCACAATATCGCATTCGATGGAAGACAAAAAGAGTAATAGACTAATCCAAACGGGGATGACGAGTGGCTGCACGTTGGATCTTAAGTCGCCAGAAAGAGTAATGGAATAATCCAAGGTACTGGGACCCAAAGAGTTGAAAACTGAATGTCCTTTTAAGCCATGAAGCCGGAGTAGAGCCAAATCATTGAGGGAAGTCGTTCATTGGTGCGAATGACCATGCACGAGATCGTGCATGAATTTGTGGCGGGAGAATGTCACTAGCCAAATTCTAAATGGTCGTATTCTGCTTGGAAGCGCGCATGATTGCGAGTGTTCCTAGTTTATTCTTTTTGGTCGAGTAGATGACTCGATATGGCACTACACTGGTAGATAGTTTTATTATACGTGGGATGAATGGTTGGTCTTTTTCAATGTAAAGACGCCACGCCTGGTTGAAACAATAACTCCATGACATAAAACCTTTAAATCATAGCCTTTTAATAAATTTCTGGCGGAATGATGGAAAGGGGAACAAATTGGCATCTAAAAATTGACAATTTTTGGTAGGTAAACATTCATAATTGCATGATCATTTTGTCACTAAAGTTTCACATTCACATGTGGGAGAAGGAACGTACAAGGTTAAATATTGTGCATGAATTCACCAAAAAAAACTTTAATAAACGGTGAAAGTGAAACTTTAGTGACATAGAGCAAACTCTTCAACAAGATCTTGTAAGAGATCAACATTAAAAATGGATAGGAAGAGACGACTTCTAATGCTAGAGTGCGTGGCATCTCGATTGACACGCATACCATGCTGATTTAACATATAGGCAATGTTTTAAAAATCGGGTCTTTAATCGACCCGGTTGAGTCACCGGGTCACCGATTCAACCGGTTGGATTGTCGGGTCAATCCGGTCTTCCAAAACAAAAAAATAAAAAATATTTGCAAAGATTAGAAAAAAGTATGTATATAAATCATGAAATATTTCATATATTAAACATAAAAACTATTATAAATATACACATTCACGGACAAAAACGAAGTCGTTTTGACTTCGGGCCACCTGCTACAGTAACGGGCTCCCATTTTAGGCCAACCCGATTTTAGTTTTTTTTTTTTTTTAAATTTGTATGCACAAAGTAGGAGGGAAAAAATATTACAAAAGTTCCGATTTATTCAGATAAAAAAAATACCCGCGGAAACATCTTCGATACCTAATAACTTTAAAATAATCGATATGGTCACAAACGTACAACCCATTATATTAAAAAAAACCATATAGCAAAAAAAAACACGCTTTAACATGAAGCCCAACACATAAGCCATATAAAAAAAAAAATTATTACTAAAAATTTCGCCATAAAAATCTGCCCACAGTAAAAAAAAAAATAGCCCAAAATTAGCCTGAATATCTGGCCCAAAGTAAAAAAATACAAAACGGATCCCCCACTTTAACTATTTACGATTTTCTTACACAAAAATCCCCGTAAAAAAAATTAACAAAAAAAAACCCGTCAGTTTTATTGTTCACAACTTGTTTACATTCATCGCCCAAAAAAAAATGATATCGAACCGTCCCAAAAAAAGAAAATATTCGAGAAAAAATTAACCCGTCCCAACGCAAAAAAAAATTCCAGAATCGTACAAAAAAAGGAAATATCCGGGAAAAAATTAGCCCGGGCTATCTGCTACAGTAACGGGCTCCCGTTTTTGGGCCAGCCCGATTTTAGATTTTATTTTTATTTTTTTTTTAAATTTGTATGCACAAAGTAGGAGGGGAAAAAATATTACAAAAGTTCCGATTTATTCAGATAAAAAAATACCCGCGGAAACATCTTCGATACCTAATAACTTTAAAATAATCGATATGGTCACAAACGTACAACCCATTATATTAAAAAAAAACCCATATAAAAAAAAACAACTTTAAACATGAGCCCAACACATAGCCAAATAAAAAAAATTATTACTAAAAATATTACACATATTGTCGACAAACTAGCCCTAAAATTCGCATAAAATGTGGCCCAAAATCTGATAAAAAAAAAAAAACTAGCCCAAAATTAGCCTGAAATCTGGCCCAAAGTAAAAAAAAATACAAAACGGTCCCTCAACTTTTAACTATTTACGATTTTCTTACACAAAAAATCCCGTAAAAAATTAACAAAAAAAACACGTCAAGTTTTTATTGTTCACAACTTTTTTACATTCATCGGCCCAAAAAAAAGATATCGAACCGTCCCAAAAAAAGAAAATATTCGGGAAAAAATTAACCCGTCCCAACGCAAATTTTTTTTTCCCGAATCGTACAAAAAAGGAAATATCCATGAAAAAATTAGCCAAAAAAAACCCTAAAAATAGCCTAAAATCTGGCCCAAAGTAAAGAAAAATACAAAACGGATCCTCACCTTTTAACTATTTATGATTTTCTTACACAAAAATTCCCGTAAAAAAATTTACAAAACCGTCCCAAAAAAAGAAAATATTAAAAATTAGCCCCGCCATAACGCATCGCCAAAAAAAAAAACCCCCGAAACGTAAAAAAAAATTATTCGGGAAAAAATTAGCCCCGCCGCAACGCGCGGGTTCTTTTGCTTGTTTATTAACAAATATAATATGTAAAAATAAAATTACGTCGCAAATATATACAATAAACATGCTTTATTTAGAAAAAAACATGAAAAAACTGAAACCCGGCCGGGTCTCGTGAACTGGATTAACCCGGGTCACTCAAAACCCGGCGGGTCTAACCGGGTTTCGAAAATATGAAACTCGGTTTAATATGACCCGTTTTTTCGACCGGAACCGGTTCAACCGGTTGACCCGGCCGGGTCGAACCGAGTTGTACCGCATTATGATGTGACGACGACTCAGTGAGTACCAAGTAACTAATACTTTCAGTAAAGACATATAACGCTATAGGAGAATAAAACTAACAGATATTCTGAAATTAAAAAAAAGACAATTTCATACATGCCCAATAGACTTATCATTATGATGTTTCTTTTAGACATATATAGATGTTTTTCATTAAAAAATATGGAGTAATCAGTTCTTAATACATTGGTTGAGTCGCATCACTTATTACTGATCAATATTTACACACTCTTGTCTTCAACGAGGTATAAAGGAGGTGAGATGTAGACAGTCTTACCTTCATCCGAAGGTAGAGAGGTTACTTCCAGAGGACCTCCGGCCATGCAGTGAGTGAGGATCGAACCCATAACCTTTGTCTCCAGAGAGAGGCTTTTTTTCAACTGATTCAACCATACTTGTGTTACATCACTTATTGCTGATATATAAGTTTATTCAAGTTAAATACAATGAGATTCGATGATGTAGTATAGTAACATAATAATCAAAGAATTAGTTTTTGGAGTGTCTGGCGATAAGATTGTTTTAATGCTTAATGTAGAATGACTTAAAAAGATTAAGAACAATCCTATCACGGACTAGTGTTATCAGAGGGTTCAACTCTTCAGTGAGAAAACTTGTGAATGAAATCATCATTGAGTATGCTAAGGGAGCAAGCTCGTGCAGTGAGCAAGCTTATCAACGAGCAAACACATCAGCAAGTGTCCTGATGAGTTTGTGACTTGTTGGAATTGATTTACTACTAACTTGTAATCGTCTTTGACTTATTCAACGACAACTTTAATTGCGGTTTAATGATTATTATAAATTGATCTTGTAACCATTATTGCTAAAATGTAAGAACATTATATTTATGAGGACATTAATGAGTCGATTAATTATCATAATTTCATTTACTCGATAATTTGTATATGAGAGAAACATCATGCTCGAGATAAACACGCTAAAACCTAATTACTCGTAAGCGAAATGATTATTGTATTTGTGTCTAAATCAAGAATATATCTTTAAAATATTCCAAAAAGATATTCATATAGCCGAAACAAATAAGAGCATCTACTGTGGTGGTTTAACAATAGGTCTAAGAAGTTATGAAGAAGTTTAAAAATTTGTGCACCATATTGAGCAACTAATTAAAGCTCAGGTGACATGAAAAAGTCTAACATTTTAAAGAGGTTTATAAATTAATGTTATTGCATTAAGTGATAAGTTTATAAACCAATTAAAAGCTTTATCTATAATTGAGTAAGATTTATAGTATAAAAAACTTTATAAATAAATGACATTGTACGGGGTGTCAATTTTATAAACCTTTTAATAGGTTTATCATAATGAATTCCTTAAGATCAAATAGTTTTTTTTTTTAAACTCGTTACACATTCTTAAAATATTTGATTCGATTATCTTCACTCTATCAGTGTCATAACCCAATACAACATTCCCATTATATATATCTTAAAAGAAGTGTTAAACTACGTCGTTTAACACACTCACAAAACCACTGTTCATTATTACTGTAGCTACAGTGCTACAGTGTTGGGCCGGCTCACTTTTTTTTTAAATTATTCCCGGTGGTTACTGTTCATCGGCCAAAAAAAAACTTTATAATCCCCCCTTCTTTCGTCAAAAATGAGAAGAAAAAAAAATTACGTTTACGACTTTCTATCGGCCTGGGCCAAAAAAAAAAAACTTTATAAACCACCCCCCCCCTTCTTTCGCCAAAAATAAGAAGAAAAAAAATTTACGTTTACGACTTTCTATTGGCCTGGGCAAAAAAAAAATCCCCTTTATTGAAAAAAATAAGATTGTCATTTAATATGAAAAAAAACAAACTATTAAACATGAGACCGAAAAAACAAACCCGAACAAAAAAAACCCCCGCAACAACGAGCAAAAAATTAACGCCCGAAGCAACGCGCGGGTAATCTTGCTTGTTAGTATGACTAGATATTAATAAAGGGAACAGATGTATATCAAGTTAAAGTTTTATAATGTAATTGCAAGGGATTATATTAATCAAGCATTGTTTTTAAGTGGTGCCTACACAAAAAAGAATAGGAATGTGCGGACATATAAACGTTAGTTAGAGCTACTACTTTATAGATATCGACATGTGAAAAAATATAAATTAAAAATTATAGAATGCTCGTGTTTGTCGACAATGATAGGTTTTGGTTGCATTATTATCACCTCATTGGAGATCTGGTATTTTTCAATATGATATCAAAATATGACATATATAATTGATGCAATGCAAAGGTTAAGGACGAAGCCAAACTAGTCTGGGTCACAAACGAGTCGCCACGACTAACATATTTAATAACTAGGTCATGATCAGTTAACATCGCCAGCTTGTTCTAACACACCAACTAGTATGACATTACGATGAAGAATAGTTTGAATTCGAGGTTACTCTTCTAAAAAATCATGGTTACTTTTCTATAAATTCAAACTCTTATCGAGTCCTAAAGTCTTGTCTTTTAATTGATTACTAGTTATAATACCCCGTGCACGCACGGGTTTTAACATAAAATTTTGATTACTTATTAATAATTTGTTTGTGAGGTTTGATTTAAATTGCATAGGATTATATCATACATAGTTATTATCACATGCTTGTCCTTTTTAGTTTTGATAATAATTTTTTTTTTAATTCCATTAGACCTTAATCTTTGTAAAATTACTCCCATCTTTTCTACGTTTTTTTCTTTATGTTTTTTACACTTATACTTTTATGTTTAATTCTCTTTTTTTCACTATATAAAAACGTGGGGTGATTTTTTTTTGCCAATTTTGGAAATATTTTGACTTTTCTAATTAAAAATAATTTAAAAAACCTTAAAAAGAAATTCTAATTAAAAAAATATTACTAAATTTAGTAGTTAATTTGATTTTTTTGAAATACGAATATCCTATGTAAAAGATAAGCCCCAGCTCAATTGTCGCCAATTACAGCTGCATATCAACAAAAGTAGTCACACAATCAAGGTGTACATAGACCAACTCAGCTTCCAATAGTTCGACCTATCCAGAAAAATTGTCGGCCTACGAATGTGGTTTCGATCCTTTCGGTGATGCCAGAAGTCGTTTTGATATACGATTTTATCTTGTTTCTATTTTATTTATTATCCCTGATCCGGAAGTCACCTTTTCCTTTCCTTGGGCAGTACCTCCCAACAAGATTGATCCCTTTGGATCTTGGTACGCTTCAGAACCTAGCTATGAGTCTATGCCCCGATCTTGGGACTAAAGGCTCTGTTGACCACGAGAGTGTAAACGAGAAAAGTCTTGAGAAAGACAAAGAGGTATTGATAGCTCGTGCTCGAGTTAAGGTCCATTTTTTTGACAAAACAAGCATAGTTGCCCACTTGCCCGCGCGTTGCTGCGGGTTAATTTTCTTTTCCAATATTTTTTTATTTTTTTTGGCTTAGCGTAGGGCGGTTTTTGATTGCATAAGAGTTGGACCTTTCGCGAGCTGCGGCGGGGCTTGTTTTTTTGCGATTTGATTACATATGCCGCGAGGCATAATTTTTCGCGAATCTGCTTCGAATTAATATTGAGTGAAAATCTGTCTACGCGTTGCGGCGAGGCTCACTTGTATGCAACACAGGTTTTTTTATTTCGCTGACCATTTTTTTTAACAATCACGGAATATTAAACTTCAACATTTTCTATAAAATCGTACGTATGTCAGAAGCATTGCAATATTGGGCTCGTTTTGTTCGCAATTCAAAAATATTTCCGCGGGTATTTTTTTATCTGAATGAATGAATCGGTAGATATGCGTTATATATTTGACAAACTAAGTTTATTATAAAAAAAATCGTAAATAGCTAAAAAGTTGACCTTTTTTTTCTATTTATATTAAACTTGAACATTTTTTATAAAATCATGCGTATGTCAGAAGCATTGCAATATTGGGCTCGTTTTGTTCACAATTCGAAAATCTTTTCGCGAGTATTTTTTGATCTGGATGAGTCAGTAAATATGTGATATGTATTTGATGAATAAAGTTTATTATATAAAAAAGGCGTAAATAATTTAAAGTTGAGGGACCGTTTTGTAAATTTTCTTTTTTTATTTTAATTTGGGCCGGAAAAGGTTTTTTTTTACGGTGGGCCGTTGTTGGGCTAAATGTTTTTGCCTGCGTAATACGACATCGTTTCATTCCGTTCATAGTATATGTATATAATATATAAACTACTTGGGTTCAAGTGGTTTAGCTTAGGGGCTTGGGGCATACAAACCAAGGCATTCATACCAGACACAAATTGCGATCTTTAATTTACTGACGCAAAGTGGGTTACATTTGTTTTTTATTAAGAATATGAAATACGTGTGATGTTATAGGTAATATAAAATGAGTCATGTTAAATACATATAAAGCAACCAACCATGTTTACATCACTATAGCTACAAATGAATTTGGCCCATCCAAAGCTTTAGACAAGTTTGGCCCAGGCAATGAACTTATACAAAAACTATGTAAGCCCATCACATAATGTACAATCTTTAGTCATTTTAGGGTGTTCATGCGTTCGGTTATCGGGGTTATTTGTAGGGGTGTTGATCGATTCGGTTATCGGGTTTTTCGGTTAGTTCGGTGCGGTTAGTTCGGATAAAAAATTTTTTTTGGGTAAACTCGAAAACCGAATTTGAATTCGGTTCGGTTCTCGGGTTGACCCGAATAACCCAAATTTCACTATTTATTTTAAAAAAATTACTAATAATTACATAAATATTCAGAAAAAAATTTATTTAAAGGATAAAAAGTGTTTTTTTATATTAGGATAAAATTTTAATGCTATTTTTATATATATAAATATATAAAAAAATAAATATATTTATATGAATTCGGTTTTCGGTTTAGATTGTCAAACCCATATCCAACCCGAGAACCGAATTAGTAGTTCAGTTCGGTTTTGGTAAATTCGGTTTGGTTATTAGTTCGGTTCGATTGTTTTCGATTCGGTTCGGGTTCGGTTTCGGTTTTCGGTTTATTCGGTTTTTCTGCTCACCCCTAGTTATTTGGTTTATTCCGTTTGGGTATTTTTGCGAAAAACAAAAAACGAACCGAATTGAACTCAATTTGGATTTAACCGAACTCAAAGTCATATTTGAATCCGATTCGGTTTTGGGTTGACTCGAATTACATATTTTTTTAAATTCAATTATATTTCAAGCTTAAAAAATGTTTTTAATTATACTAGAAACATTTTTAATAGTCTTTTTATGTATAAATATATATAAAATATATCTATTCATATAAATTTAGTTTTCGGTTACATTTTTGCTAAAATCTTATCCAAGCCGAAAACCGAATATCTAATTCAGTTCGGTTGACAAATTTGGTTCGGTTACGAATTCGGTTTGGCTTTTTCTTCGATTCGGTTTCAGGTTATGGTTTTCGGTTATGTGGGTTTTTCTTCGAGTCAGTGATGGCACATGTTTGGTGACCAATAAACCGGGTTCGTGTTGACATATTCAACTTTTCAGTTGGTTTAACATGTAGAGACCCACAATCAAAACTAAAATTAATCATTGCATTT
>BQNB010141941.1:3091-17199 GCA_026074375.1 Tanacetum coccineum | reverse complement strand
CTTAGCAAACCGCTGCCAATTAGTAACTCGCTGTTTGGCAACTCGCCGTTTAGCAACTCGCCGTTTAGCAACTCGCCGTTAGCAACTCGCCGTTAGCAACTCGCCGTTAGCAACTCGCTGTTTTTGGCAACTCGCTGTTTTTGGCAACTCGCTGTTTTTAGCAACTCGCTGTTTTTAGCAACTCGCTGTTTTTAGCAACTCGCTGTTTTTGGCAACTCGCTGTTTTTGGCAACTCGCTGTTTTGGTCAACAAACCGCCGTTGACTATTTCCTTAAATCGTGGATCTTGTCCCTTTTTCTGTCAAACCGCCACGAAGAATGCAAGGGACGAATTTTGCAAATATTCACCCAATGAACTTTCTAGCCACGAATTGAGTTAGAAACATGTAATACTTTGTGAGTACATCAAGTTTAAGCACACCTTAACTCGTATTACCTTGTAAATCGTCCAATATTGAGCAACTCTCCACGAAGAACACTAAGCTTTAAAAGCTTATAATTCGAACTTTAAGCTTGTATTACACACGAAATTTGTAACAATCTAACCTTTTGATGTGTAGAACAAGTAGAGAGTAAGATTAACCAATAAATAAGCTAAAATCAAAAGTGAGTCGTGGGCTTTTTTTCTTCAAAATGGACCACGAATTTGAGCTTATTTCACGAATCCACCCTTCGCTCTGATGCCAATTGTTGGATCCCGTTCAACACTTCATATCACGAATCAATCACGGATCAAGAACTAGAAAGGAGAAAGAAAGAGTTGTTCTAGAGAGAGAGTTTAGAGAGAGAGATGAGAGAAAAGAGAAATGGAATTATATTGAAAATAAACAACTAGCTTTTTCTAAATAAGAAAAAGTTTATATACCCCGTCACGTTAAAGGTACGCGCGGGATATTTAACTAGGACCCAGGCTCGGGTTTTGCTTGGGATTAAACCCGAAACATATACAATATTAGATTCACTATCGAGCCTGATTCCCGATAATATCCTATTACAACGTTAACTAATTAGAGACCGAACCTCCATCGTAGAGTGACCGAGCTTCCTTGTTCGTCTCAATAAATTAAGGCTAATAGTTTGATTCATTGTACTCGGCTTGTTCTTATTATCAAAACGTCTCAAAGCAGACAGCACGATAAGAGTGAACCAGTGAGTTACTGTCTCACTGATTGAAGAGAAAATTGATTTGAAAATCAATCGGCGTATCACTTATAAAAGTGTTTTTGTAACACATCAAGAGTTTTAAGCGTTTATCAAAATTCATCAATCGTAAATTCATAATCTGGACCGAATCGATATCCAGTGTCACAAGTTTGATCCATTTAGGATCTTACAAGTCACCTACCTAGAGCTTGTTTGATGTTGGCTCTAGCATGATTTCCATCTTCATTGTGAATACTTAAGTATCACTCGGATGTTCTGGCAATACCACAAGGATAATGCGTAGGACTCTTAAGATATTCCTTGTTTTCACAATGTGTGAAAGAAAACTATATTAGAATAGTGTCCTAATGAGACTAATTGATGATCTCTTGGCTCTAGACTCAATAGTGCGTTTTAGGTTTAATGATCGAAGGCCGGAGCAGACTGCCACCTTTTCAATATAAACTAACTCGGAGTGAGAAAGTTGATAGAAATACGTGAATCTCTGTAAGAAATGAAACAAGAGTCTGTTAAGAGACTTTAAGTGGCTTGGGAGGGTTGTGAATTGCGTCACTGAGTCCATGACGACTATCTTCAATACCAGACCACATCTTAGTATATGGAGGGCTTCTTTCTTTTCACCCTTTATCCTTATAATTCTTTTTCATTCTTTAACCCCTTCAGTGCTTACTGAGACTTCATGACTAGTGCCTTGTTGGGTTTGTTCCAGTACTAGCTCCATCTCAGTCGGCATTATTCCCTTATTCTCACTTTTACTCTTTTTTATATCATACCTAAGGACTTCTACACTAACTAGTGGATTATCCCTGGGTAGATCCCTTCGGTTCTGGCTGGATTATGCGAACGAGTACCTAACCTTACCAACCTTATAACTCCGATAAAATTAAATGCATGGTCGGTCTTTTGGTACTGTTCTTCCTTTCCATAAAACCATTTGAAAAACCCAATCAAGGTACTTGTGATATAAATATCAAAGCTTTTTGTACCTCGATTGTTTTGGTTTTTCAGAAATGATCCCCCTTAACATGTGCATCGATTAGCGAAAATGTTTAGCATATGGAGGATGGAGTACACACATGAGTCCATAAAATCAAATTTTTATAAGTTTTCATATTTTAATAACATTTTCTCCCCTTATCAAAAAATTCAAACCCTTTGATATTTTGGATATCAAATGATTCAAATATGTTAAAAACTGAGAGAAAAATGTTCTGATTATTCACAAGCCGATTATGGAACATTTTAATGCTCCCCCTCAACATTTGAGGGATATATAAGATAGTGTCGAGTACAGTAATTTGAAAGATTTTGAATTTACTAAGAAATTCTTAAAAATTTGTACTCAAGCACTATTTATATTAGCCTATATTTAATCTACACTACACACTTATATATTCACAAGATTATGTATGAGACAGGACCTGAAAATGTTCAAACCGAAAATGACACAGTCATACTGTCCATGTCAGCAATTTGTAGTCTGTCTCGATACTCTCCTTTTGGAAGTTGCCTTAGCTTCCCCCGAACCAGCAATCCTTTCTTGAGTAGATTCATAGATTTCTTGCAAGCCGCATTAAGAAGACTTGATGTATAAAGCCCAAATGTCTAAAGTACATAATTAATTCAAAATCGTAACATCAAAGTCAATTAAGTCCTGGATGTCTGAATTTATCCTAACACGATAGTGATGATATAAATTGAAATACCAAAGTCAACTAAGTCCCGGATGTCACAATTATTCCCTCTAAGTAGTCGAAATGATAACACCTAAGTCAACTAAGTCCCAAATGTACACATTTCTTCCGGCCGGATACTGACTAACTAAAGGAATCATCATACTTATCATACCTATATGTACCTCTTTGATTAAATATTTCTACTCTTTTTAAAAATAAGCTTAGTGATTGACCGTTAAAGGAAGCATTAATTGAATCAGTAACCAATCTCCTCATGCTAGAATAAATCTTTTGACAACACTTACCCCTGGTATCTCAAATGATGCATACTAAAAATAACAAGATATCTCTTCCTCCATGTAGATGAAATACTGCACCCGAAAGTAACAAGTTAAGACACTGATTTTCTCTGTCGTTGTGACATTTTTCTTTCCAAAATGGCCTAAAATTAAAGAAGGCTATAGACTCTATCACGTGTACTTGTTGTACCTTTCAGTGTATCTACTCCTTCCCCCTTGATGGTTTCGATACCTCGGAATCAACAAAACCTTGTATGCACACATACTTGAGATCATGTTCGAAGAATTAATAAGCTTAAATCTATTTCGTAATAATCAACTTCAAGGCTTTTAAAAACTATAAAAGAATTTCCAAACATTCCTAAGTCTTTTTACAAACTATGAGGTGTTGGCAATATTAGTTGTATGTAGTTTAAAGCCTGAATTCACTAAGTCTTAAATTGCAAATAAGTGCCTAAAGTTTGAAACAAATGACATCTAAAGCCCTTATAGTCAATATAAATGAACTCCCCTTTAAATTGGTATCCGTCATTATCAAAAACTTTATCCGTTTATTCCGTGACTTATTTGAAAGACCGTTTTAAAAGATTGTTGTATGACACTTTCTCCCCCTCAAATAATGACCCGTTTTCTATTTAAAGAGTTGTTGTCATTGTGTGAGTGGTCGAATTGTCTTTGAAAATATTTTTGTGATTACTGAAAACACTGATTCATTATGAAGATAACTTTTTACCAATAAAAATAAGATTACTCTTATTTTTTGACAAATAAATGCACTGACACGTACACTCATTTGAAACAATCTTGGGTTATGAACAAAGTATGCATAACCCATGATGCATAGATATGAAATAATCCATGCCCAAGAAAAATTAATTACCCGTTGTCAGGAACAACTCTCTTTTTGACGACATACTTTCCTCAGTTTAAAAAGCGGGTTGCAGTCTGAAATAACTGCAAGCCATTATCATGAGCTCAAAACTTTGACTGTTTTGTTATAGTAGCTCAAGACCGAAAAGACTTATCTTTTCGTTGCTAAGGATAAATGCACTGAAACGTATAGTTTCCTTTACGTTGAGGTCCGAGTTATGCACTGAGATATGCATAAGTCATTGACATGTTTTGAAAACATTTATAACTTCTGTTCGAACTTTATTTGCAACCATGTGCCATTATTGAATGACATTTCTAAGGTCGTAAATATTATCGATTCCAGAAGACATGTCAAGAATACATATTTTTGTATTTTTATAGATTTTATGATTTTGTATTTTGTTTTTCTGGTTTTATATTTTCTATTTTGTTTTTTATAAAATTTTATAAAATGAAAAAAAATTGTGTTTTTAGATTTAATTATTTACATAGGATACATGAAGAATTACCACCATTATTCTTCCTTTGAGAGATTAGAGATCAACCAGACCGTTTTCCACCAAATGGTATCGGATGTCCATGTAAATCAAAGTAGCACCATATGGCATGGGTTTGTAGTTGAATTCTTGTCGAAATAGGCCGAAAAGGATTGCCAATCACATTCTCTAATGGGTAATCCTTTGACCACTTACTAAGATTATCGAACAATTGATTGAGCTGGTGTAAATTTGATGGAATGACCCCCTGTAAAGATGATTCTTCAGAACTCAGGTCTGGAGTAAGATTATGGAGGAGGGGTTCATTATTAAATTGATCATTTTGAATTCCTTGAATTTGTTCTTCAACACTTTGATGAATGGCTAGAGATTGAATTTCATGAGTTGTTAGAGAAGTACTAACAGATGGTACATCTTGAACAATTATGGTTGATGAAAGAGTACCGGTTGTATCAGTAGATAATTGTGTAGCAGCATGAAGCATAGGAGATACAACACTTTATAGAGGCTGAAAGTATTCCTCAAACAATGGTTGACACAAGATATCATAGTCTTTCTTGGATGGTGGAACATACGGTGATGAAGAAACTAGGTTTCGCATTAGTCCTGAACTGATGTATCCAAGAGTCAAGAATTAAGGCTCGAGTCCTGAAATGAATTATTCAGAAGCAATTTTGACCATTTCATACACATTGAGAGACCAAGTTGAACTGTATTGATCACATTTAATTCACTATTCTCCCCTTTAAAAATTACGTATGTGATTGCCGTTTTTTATTGATCTAATGAATTAAAATACAAGCTAATGTACGTCGATCCACTTAATGACTGAATGAGCATGGGAAAATATGAAACTTGTTGATGAGAATGGTCAAATACAAGAATATTTCTCTTCTTTTAAAGATAAAGCGCACTGAAGTGTACACTTTTCTTTTCTTTGAGGAGCGGGGCCTGAAGTGTTGTCTGTAGACGCCATTGTTTATGTGCATCAGATTAGAATCTCTTGAAACCCTGGCTTATGAGATATCAGTCTTTTCGGCAACTAAACTCTAAGTCTTTCCTTTATAGGATTAAAATATGTACATGTACTTAAGTTAAAAGTACCTGCATTGACATTAAAAGTTTGATCATGGGTTAGTGATATCATCATTTGAACCATTTGGAGGTTTACTGTCAACTTTGGTTGTGCTATCGGTGAACATCTTTCTAGTAGGTATCCACCTAAGACCAGCAATCTTGAAAATTCTACCCGTTGGTTTCCACCTAAGATAAGATCTAGGAGTGTTTGGTTTCTCATGCACATCGGAAGACTTATTGGGAGACAACCTATATCCTTTAAAGATCCTTCTTTTAGGTTTGTTTAAATTAGGTATCCTTTTTGCGGGTTTGATGTTGTTTCTAGACTTAAGGGATTGAAACTTAGCTCAAGAATTCACCTCTTTTAAGAATTTTGTTATGCAATCATCATGATTAGCATTAAATACACATTTCTAACAAGTCGAGCAAACAAAGTGTTTGGAGTCCGAAAAGGAGCTAGAATTCCTAGAGTGATCTACTAGCGGCACACCATTTAACATACCACAACTACTCTTAGGTACAGGCAAACTCCTAAATGTTTGATTGTTGCTCCTAGGTTTTGGTTTGCTACCATTAGTAGTGTTTTGTAAGCTAGTAGTATGCATCACACTAGGTTTAAGATTCATATTTTTGTCTTGTGTCTTTTTCTTAGCCTCTTCTAGATATTAATTATGAGCCATGTCATTTGACCCATATGATTCTTTAGAACTATTCCTAGATGAGCCAGATGCAATCACATGATTAGCTTTTACAAACACATATTATTTAAATTTAGGCAAATAATGAGGAGTAACTAGTTTTGACAAAACGTTATACACATCAACTTGGGAGGCAAACCGTGGTTTTGAAAATTTTGGTCGTTCAGATCTAAACGTAGTGGGTTTTCTAACAACTAATGGGTTTTTAAGTGGTTGTAAAATCGGTTTCCCCAAGATTGATGGTTTTTCAAACTTAGTATTCACACTATTTTTTGTTAATTTTCTTAACTCGTTTTTAATGCTGCAATTGTAAACCCCTTTTCCTGAAGTTGAGCTTTGAGTTCATCATTTTTGGCAATCAGAGAAGTTGTTTGTTCTATAGTCTTAGTTCTCGTTACTTTGATAGAATCATATAAGTCTTTGTAATGCTTTTTCAAAGTCTCATTTTCCTTAAGTAATTTAGCCACTTTATGTTCTAATTCGATGTTAATTGTTTCACATCAATGTCATGTTTAACCTTGGCTTCATTACTTTTCTCATGTACATTTTTAATTTGTTTCTTCAAGTTGTTGATCATTGAGTTTTTGGCTTGTAGCTGAGCTTTCAATTCGTTTATCTCAAAAAATTTACAAAATTCAGGAGAATCCTGATTATTACATGGTTTGTTACTTTGAAAACTTTCTTCCTTTTGTTGTATTAAAATTTCAAGTGAAATACAATGTTTTTCAAATTGTAAAAATCTGTTTGAAAGTTCATTATAAACTTCTTTTTCAACCATATCTTTTATTTTGAAAAACTCACCATTAAGCAAAGGACTTTTTACTTGATATTGTTCATCATCCTGGTCAATCTCTCCTCCCTTATGACTCATATTTATTGAATCAGGAGTGGTATTGCTATCAACCTTTTCCAACAGATATGTGTCATAAATGGGTTTAAATTGCTTAGTATGATGTTGTTCATTAGCAAGGACATTATGTTGAGCAGTTAATTGTACCTCAGCAAATGGCACTTGGTCATTTACTATTCTGATATCTGCATCCACAACATGTGTGATATAATTCCCTAAACTGCTGTTTGTATCATGCTTATCTGACTTTGTCCCACTGCATTCTGTAACAACTAAACTAGCATCTAATGCTTTACTCGAACCAACCTTTCCTTCTTTTGGCTGCATCTGTCTTTCATTCATCCTGCTGTCATACTCTCGTTTATGTTGTGCTCTTTTATCAATGGACTTTTTAACAGATTCCATGTGTTTGATCAATGTATCATGGAATTGTCGAACCTCTGTTTGAGTGTATGCTAGAAAGTACTTGCGTATCATTAGATCATCAAAACCATTAAAATTGTATTGGAAACTGATGAGCAGCTGAAACTGTGTCTTGAGTGCTTTAAAAGCATCCATAGATCCAGTTTCTTAAAATTCTTCTATGCCAAGTTGCTTTTCTAGTTGATCCAAGTGAAATAACATTAAACCTGTGAAAGTCTGAACATCTTGTTCAAAGAGTGTCGCAAATCCCCGTTCAAAACCTCCATTGATTTTTAATTTATTGTATGAAAGAACCTGGAGAAATGAATGAAGTAGCCGAAAAGATGTCATGCAACTTTCCTTTGCTTTGTCTTGCATTTTTTGCAATTGATGCAACTCTCTCTCTCTTGTGAATTCGAATTCAAAGATTCCATTATAATTTGATGTGTGAAATGAAATTAAGGATCTTAAGTAGATTAAGTGATTTTGTTGTGGATTGAAAAAAATTAACGTTCACGGGATTTTACAAATCTATGATTTAAACCGAGAAAAGAATAAACTTTTACGGGATTTTACAAAATCAAGAAGAAACCGTGAAATGATAATTGTTATGGATCGTTTGTGGTGAAATCGTTGTTGTATTTACAAGTGCCAAAAATGAAAATGTTTTAAAGGTAGAGGTTAAAATCAAAAAATATGGTAAAACTTATGACTAAAGATGAAACTTTGAAAAACCTAAAGGTTAAGAGTGAACCTTTTGAAAGACTAAGGGTTAAATTTCAAGTTTTTTATAACTTAAGGGCTAATGTTAAACAAGGTTATTACCTAGGGACTAATAGGAAAACATTTGGAATTTAAAGGTTAAAAGTTTAAAATTGTTTGAAAATTAAAGGTTATCAGTGTAAAGTTGAAAAATTAAACAATTATAAAAAAATTGTTCATGCATTTAGTACGTGTTTTTCTTGTATCGTCTTCTTCGAGTTTTCTTTTTAATTCATTTTTCCTGATTATTGATCTCGTTTTTTGATGATAACACAAAAGTAAATATGCTACGATGATCTATGAAGGACCGCGATCGTAATGATATTAGTTAGAAGACCCGCGAACAACGAAGTCGAAACCCGAAAAACCAAAACACGTTAAAACTATGTCTTCTTTGTTTGAAACCCTAACCTTGAACCCTTGCTATCAAACCGCTACCAGAACCATACCAAACCGCTACTAAGAATAAAAATGGATAGAGTTTCATTTAGGATAGGCCAAGATAAATAGTAAACCGTTGTCCCTGTAAACCAAACCGCTGTTTGATATGCCAAACAGCTACTTAATAGAAAACAGTAAACCACTGCTATTAAACAAACCAAACTGCCACTTAACTTGTCAAACCGCTACACAGTTTTGGGACCACAAGATAAACTGCTATTCGTAATTGACTTTGTTCTTTTGCTAGCTGGCGAATAACAAACAAAAACAAGTACAAATCCTTGTCCTCTCTAACTCCAAACCGCTACTATGAACTAAGGTTGGAGAAATAAGCTTTTAAAAGAAAACAAGGAATAAGCTATGACCTAAAAGTTACAAATAAGCTATTTATAACAAATAAGCCACAAAATTTTTTACTACAAATAAGCTACAAAAGTTGAATAAGCTGTTTTGAAAGGAGATAAGCTACGAAAAAGTTGACAAAGAAAGTGTGAAGCTTTTTAAATGAAAATAAGCAATGACTTAAAAATAAGGAAACTACGTCGTGAGATTATAAGCTTTTAATAAGCTATAAGAACAAGCAAATAAGCCACGAGCAGTTTCCACTATAAGCTACTTACTATTCTAAAAGAGGAATTTTGAAGGTTTTATGTTTGAAAATAAGCCGAAGACTAAAAGCATAAGCCGTGACCTGATAAGCTTGAAATAACCTTTTTAGTAAAAACTGTTTTAGAATACAATAGGCCACGTAATAGGTGAAAGATGCATCAACAGCTTTGACTTCTGATCACTTGCACGTAATATTGAAAATAAGCCTAATGGTTTTTAACTTTGTTACACTAATAGGCCCAAAATTAGTTGTGATTGGCAAATCACGAATAAGCCCAAAACGTTATGAAAAGAACAATCTTTTTCAATCAAAAACGCATCCAAACAAAACAATAACAAAAATAAGCTGAACAAAAATCAGTACTAAATAAGCCGAGAAAAAGCTCAAAAAAACCACAAACGAACCATGAACCACTTATTGCCCCAAGATAAAACCTTGGTGATGATACCAATTGTAGGATCCCGAATTTTACAAAAATATAGAACTAGAGAGAGAAAGCTAGAGAGAGAGATGGAAGGGAGAAACATATGAAAAACACATTATTTTGTGTATGTAAAATGATTCAACCAACACCGTCTCCATGTGTGGAGAGTGTTTAAATACTTACAAGGTATGTGCTAAGCCGGGCTTTCCTTGGGTTTTCTATAAGTCGGCCCGGTTAGCTTCCTAACTATTACATATTATAGACTACGAGCTAATTAAGTAAATACATAGAGTGACCGATCCTTTTTTGGATTCCTAACATAAGGAAACCACTAACAAATCAGTTCTTACACTAACTCAAGGAATCATAGTTTACAGTAGGAGACCCAAAGCACCAAAATTAGTAGGATCGAGTAGTAAATCTAAGATCACGGAATCTAGAATCTCTAACTCCTTGGACCCCACTCAATTTAGGGGATCCATTGTTTCTGATGTTTCATCTTCTTCTCTTAAAGATTGCAGGTTATCCAAATTGTTATGTGGTATTTGGACTCTGGATGCTCCAAGCATATGATCGGAAATCGCTCTCAACTCATCAAATTCGTAAGTAAATTTTTAGGTACCGTTAGATTTGGGAATGATCATATTGCTAAGATAATGGGTTATGGAGACTATCAAATAGGGAATGTGACAATATCTCGGGTTTACTATGTGGAAGGGTTAGGACACAACTTATTCTTCGTAGGACAATTCTGTGATTCCGATCTCGAAGTAGCTTTTCGCAAACACACATGCTTTATTCGTGACTTAGAAGGTGTTGATCTACTCAAGGGATCAAGGGGTTCAAACTTATACACTTTATCTACGGAAAATTTGTTGCTATCCTATCCTATATGTCTCTTGTCTAAGGCCTCAAAGACCAAGTCTTGGTTGTAGCATCGAAGATTATCTCATTTAAACTTTGATTATATCACTTCTCTTGCCAAACAAGGACTTGTCCGTGGACTTCCAAAACTAAAGTATCAGAAGGATCACTTGTGCTCTGACTATGCTCTTGGTAAACGCAAGAAACACTCCCACAAACCCAAAGCTGAAGACATCATTCAAGAAAAACTCTATCTACTGCATATGGATCTTTGCGGGCCAATGAGGATTCAAAGTATCAATGGGAGAAAATATATACTGGTTATCGTTGATGATTATTCTCGGTGATAGGTGAAATTTCTATGATCAAAGGATGAAGTTCCAAAGTTCGTGATTAAATTCCTCAAAATGATTTAAGTTCGTCTGAATGCAACCGTTCGTAACATCAGGATTGATAATGGAACAAAATTTGTCAATCAGACACTGAGAGCTTATTATGAAGAAGTCAAAATCTCACATCAAACATCCGTTGCTCGCACTCCATAACAAATTGGCGTTGTCCAAAGACGAAACCATACTTTAGTGGAAGCTGCTCGTACCATGTTGATATTTTCAAAGGCTCCGTTATTTCTCTAGGCAGAAGCAGTCGCGACAGCTTGCTATACTCAAAACTGATCATTACTCCGAAAATGTCACAACAAAACACCGTATGAACTTCTCCATGATAGAAAACCTGACTTGTCTTATCTTCATGTCTTTGATGCTCTTTGTTATCCTACTAATGACGGTGAAGATCTTGGTAAGTTAAAACCTAAAGCTGATATAGGAATCTTTGTTGGTTACGCTCCTACAAAGAAAGCATTTCGAATCTACAACAAAAGGACCCGTTAAATCATTGAAATTATTCATGTTGATTTTGATGAGTTGACAGCAATGGCTTCTGAATAATTCAGTTCAGGACCCGGGCCTAAACTTTTGACTCCTGAAACAATAAGTTTCGGACTCGTACAAAACATTCCTTCTTCAACTCCGTATGTCCCACCAATAAAGAACGATTAGGAAATTCTATTTCAACCAATGCTTGATGAGTACCTTAATCCTCCACCATGTGTTGATCTTCAAGTTTCAGAAGTCATTGCTCCAGAACCTGTTGTTTCAACCGGTACACCTTCCTCAACGACAATTGATCAAGATGCACCATCTATAAGTACCTCTCAAACACATTAAGAAACACCATCTCCAGTTATTCCTCTCAGTGTTGAAGAAGCTGACCATGATATTAAAGTTGCACACATGGATAATACTCCTTATGTTGATTTTCTAATTCCAGAACTAAGTTCTAAAGAATCATCTTCTCAGGTCGTTATTCCAAACAATGTGCACTCAGTCAACCAACCAACCAAACACATTAACAAATGGACCAAAGATCACCCGATTGATAATGTAATTGGTGATCCTTCTAGACCAGTATCCACTCGACATCAACTACAAGATGCAGCCCTATTTTGTTATTTTGATGCTTTCCTTTCTTCCGTTGAACCCAAGAGTTATAAAGAAGCATTGACAGAATCCTGTTGGATTGAAGCCGTGCAAGAAGAACTCAATGAGTTTGAACGTCTTAAAGTTTGGGAGATGGTACCTTGTCCGGATCGTGTTATGATTATTACCTTAAAGTGGATATACAAGGTAAAATTAGACGAACTGGGAGGTGTGTTAAAAAATAAGGCTTGTTTGGTAGCAAGGGGATATCGTCGGGAAAAAGGCATAGACTTTTAGGAAACTTTTGCTCCAGTTGCACGACTTGAGGCCATCCGTATCTTTATTGCATTTGCTGCTCATATGAACATGATTGTCTATCAAATAGATGTGAAGACCGCGTTTTTGAATGACATACTGCGTGAGGAGGTATATGTTAGTCAGCCGGATGGGTTTGTAGATCCATAGAATCCCAACCATGTGTACAAGCTTAAGAAAGCCCTTTACGGTTTGAAACAAGCTCCACAGGCTTGGTATGATTTGCTCTCATAGTTTTTACTCTCCCAAAAGTTCTCAAAAGTCATCGTTGATCCTACATTATTCATCAGGAGATAAGGCAAAGACATATTATTGATACAAATTTATGTCAATGATATTATTTTTGCCTCCACTAAACCTGATCTTTGTGAATCATTTTCTAAAATCATGTGTTCAAAATTCAAGATGTCGATGATGGGCAAACTATCATTTTTCTTAGGACTTCAGATTTCTCAGAGTCCCAAAGGCATCTTTTTAAACCAATCTAAATATGCTCCTGAATCGCTTAAAAAGTATGGTATGGAAACCTATGACCCAGTGGATACTCCAATGGTAGAGAAATCCAAGTGGGATGAAGACCCACAAGGGAAAGCCGTTGATCCTACATGTTATCGTAGAATGATAGGCACCCTTATGTATCTGACATCCAGTAGAGCAGACCTTGTATTTACTGTGTGCATGTGTGCCCGATATCAAGCAAATCCTACCAAAAAGCACTTACATGCTGTTAAGCGAATCTTTTGATACCTAAGAGGAACAATACATATGGGCCTGTGGTATTCGAAGGATTCTTGCATTGTTCTAATAGCTTTTGCAGATGCTGACCATGCGGGTTGCCAAGATACCAGAAAAAGTACGTCATGCAACTATTAGGTGATAGATTGGTGAGCTGGTCGTCAAAAAATAGAAGAGCACCACCATATCCAGTACAGAAGCTGAATGCATTTCCTTGTCAAGATGTTGTGCTCAAATACTTTGGATGCAATCACAATTAACTAAATATGGCCTTGTGTTCAACAAGATACCTCTGTACTACGATAACAAAAGTGCCATTGCTTTATGCTGCAACAACGTCCAATACTCCTGATCCAAGCATATTGACATCAGACATCAAATTATCAAGGAGCAAGTGGAGAATGGGGTGGTTGAGATGTATTTTGTCAGAACAGAGTATCAGTTGGCATACACTTTCACTAAGCCTTTAGCACGAGAACGACTTAACTTTCTCATCAACAAGCTTGGTATGAGAAGTATGTCTCCTGAGACTTTACAAAAGCTGGCAGATGAAAAGGAAGAGTAATGGTGGTAAACTCTTCACGTATCATCTGTATCATATGTATATAAGAAAATCAGAAAAACCCAAAAAGATTTTTCATTTTATATAAACTTTTCAAAAAGAAAATACAAAAATATAAAACTATAAAAAGAAAATACAAAATTAAAAAATTAGAAAATATAAAAATATGGTGTTCATGACATGTCTTCTGAAAATCGATAACATTTACGGCCTTAGAAATGTAATTCAATAATGATAGAGGATGTAAATGAAGTTCTAGCAGAAGTTCAAATTGTTTTCAAAACATGTCAAATGGCTTGTTATTATTTCAGATAGCAACCCGGTCTTCAATTTAAAGGCAAATATTTCGCCAAAAAGAAAACTTGACCTCATAACAGGAAAT
>BQNB010141940.1:0-15189 GCA_026074375.1 Tanacetum coccineum | reverse complement strand
AAGATGTCCCGAGTACATCTGATCGTCGTCTCATCGAGCTCGAAAATCAAGTCCAACGTTTGATGGAAGCTCATCTTGCTCCTAAACAGCATGTTCAAGTGAACAAGATCTCTTTTTCATGCAAAATCTGCAGTGGTCCCCATGACAATCAATTTTGCATGGAAAATCCCGAGCAAGCTTTTGTTGAGTATGCGTCCCCATGTATCGATGAAGCGGGAGGTAAGTGGTTCACTTTCAAACCCGAGCAAAACAATCTTGGTGACACCTAAAATCCATCATGGAAAAGTCACCCACACCTTAGGTGGAGACAACCCAAAAACTCTCAAAATAATTTTTCAAACCCACCTAACCGGTTTCAGCCAAACGGTTCGTTCCCGAGCCGTCCCTTCAACAACAATCCTCAAAATTTTAACAGTCAATCAAATCTTGAAGGATTGGTGTCCAACTTCATGGCATCTCAAGATGCTAGATTGTCTAAGTTTAAAGCCGATTTCAAATAGCAATAAAGCGAGATGACCAACAAAATCGACACGGTCTTTAAGGCCATCACTGATCGAATAACAGGAGTACTTCCTAGTGACACGGTTAAGAACCCGAAACTGGATGTTAACTCTACCTCTCCAGTTTTGTCTGCTCGTTCTTACCCAACAGAAGACCCTCAATGCTCAACCCGAATCCACAGTTCGATCAACGCTATCACAATATGTCCTAAGCAACCGGACAGATGTCACAACCCGTAATTTTTCCGTTCAGAATCATAATAGTTTTCCGTCTAATAATTTGAATTTATTGAACAATGTGCTATTTATACGTTTAACCGAGAAGTTATCCTGCATTTATCTGAGAAACGTCACCGGGAGCGAACCGGGTTAGCAAATGTCGTAGTATTTTGGCAATTGCCATGTTTTTTCATTTCAAAGCAATATTTAAAATTTCATAATTTTTCGTGAAGTCGTTATGCGTTTTCAATATTTGCGTATTTCGAAAATAACAAGTAACATTTGATGTGCATGCATACTTGAGAAATTAAATCAACAACTAGCACTAACTTCCTAGAATCTTGGAGACCATTTTGGTCCCCTCCTCCCTTTGCACATACACGTCCAAACATAAACCAACAACATGGGATGCCAAAATTTGAATAATATTCCATGGGAGAACCTTCCATCATTCTAGCAACTAACTTTGTCCTTACTATGTTGTGATAGGGAGATCAAATTGGTCCCCTCTTTCTTGTCCCCCCTAGTTCATGACACACACTACTATGTGTGTATATGTGTATGATGTTTTTCCATATATCTTGTCTTAACTCTCACATTTGCTTACACATTTCACACACACAAGTTTCATTCTCTTTTTTTCTTGTCTCTCCCAAAATACACGAACCAACACAAACACATACAAAATCCATACATTTTCTGTCTTTGATCAATAACTTTTGAAGACTAGTTAAAGGTTTGATCATTAAGATCATTCGAGTATAAGTAAAACAACGTTTGGGTTGTTCTTGATCTTTGTTCATCTCTAAAAACCATTTTTCTTTGTAAGTCTTCAAATCCTAAAATAACTTGTACTTTCCTACTCTTCTTGATGCATAAACATTTGTTGTACAACATATTTTATAAAAACAATGACTTTGAAACCACATAAACCTTAAAAGGTTATAGTTATGGTTTGAAATAGCTACTAGCAATATATATAAGTATGAATTATATTATATTACTATAATTTTACTTACATTTCATTTTGCCATATCATATTTTACATTACGTTTATTTTGTTCACCATACGCATCCTGCATGGTTCATGTAAAGAGACCTATATGAACTTTTGCTTGTGCAGATTATGGCATCTCCAGTTATTACTATTTTGTACGTAATCCTTACGTGACTTTAATCGTACATATACGTGCCTTTTTACCTATACGTTCGTTTACGTGTGTCTTGTCGTGCATTTTCTATGGCGTATACTTGAGTATCATTTTGCTTTGAGCCTACTATTATATGGGTTTATCTCTGCCATGCATTTATCTTTCCCTCTGTTTATGTTTCTTTGCGCTTATCTTTGCCTTGAGCTCTATTTTGCTATGAGCTTACGGTTTCCTTGCATCTATCTTTTCTCTTCGGTTACGTCTTCCTTACGTATATTTCCCTACCTATTTAGATAGAAGTTGTCTATATAAGCACTAAACTCTCCTAAGACATTGTGGGTTGCACAATGTGTTGGGTTTGAATAAGAAGAAACAAACAATATATACTAGATCTTAAATTAGAAGATGCAGGTGGTACTGATTGTTTGCCAACTGCTACTATCTTTGAAGAACTGGCGAGGATGGGGTATGAAAAACCTTCTCCAAAACTTACATTCTATAAAGCTTTCTTTTCTCCACAATGGAAATTTTCTTGTTTCAATTACCTTACGCATTGCCTAGTGCTAAAGACCACTGCATCATGGAACGGAATGCAGTATGACACTATGGGCCTCTGCAATCACTATGTCTTGGCCACAAACTAAAAAATTTAACGTGTCCATGTTGAATTTTTGATGCTATAGTAAAGCACTTAGAGGGAGGGGTTAAATTTCTGATGTATCTATGATTTGTACAAGTGTTTATTAATCAACAGCTTGGTGAAATGTCACATCATAAGAAGACTTATGTTAACCCCTCACACACAAAGAAAATCTTTGCCAACATGAAGAGAGAAGGAAAAGATTTTTCTGGGAGAGTAACACCCCTGTTTGCAATAATGATGGTTCAAGCTAATCAAGAAGAGGGTGTAGATTTAGACTTCCTACTGCTTCTCAACAGACACCCATTACTATTCAACCATCTACATCTAAACCCCAGAAGAAATAGTCTAGGAGGAAGCAGAAAAAGCACTGCAGTTCCTCACCCTAGTGATTCTACTGCTGATGTACCAAATGAGGAGTCTGTGCCTACACATTCCAATGATCCACTGCTCAATGGTGAGGATAGATTGAAACTCACTGATTTGATGGATATGTGTACCAAATTGTCTGAGAGAGTTTTTTTCCCCTTGGAAATACCCTGGAAACATATAAGGACCTAATCAGCTCAGGAGGATGAGGCTTGTGTATCTACCCCTTCCTATGATCCATCTCAAAGTGGTGAGGATAGAATGCAACTTCATGAATTGATGAACCTTTGTACCAAATTATCTGATAGAGTTCTTGCCCTGGAGACTACAAAATCTAATCAAGCTTTGGAGATTGAGAGCTTGAAGAGAAGAGTAAAGAGTTTGGAAAAGAGAAAGAAGTCAAGAACATCAGGGTTCAAGAGATTAAGGAAGGTTGGATCAGCTAGCAGGGTAGAATCCTCTAATGATGCCAGTTTGGGTGCTCAGGAGGATGCATCCAAATAGGGGAGGAAAATTGCTGATCTTGATGCTGATGCAGAAGTGACTCTGGTGGATGAGACTCAAGAGATGAATGATGACAACCTGATGTTTGATACAGGTGTGTTGGAAGAGCAGGAAAAAGATGTTGCTGAAAAGGAAGTTAGTGCTGCTGATCCAGTTACTACTGCTGGTGAAGTAGTTACTACTGCTAATGTTGAAGTTACTACTGTCAATGCTCCAACAACAACTATTGATGAGTTGACTCTGGCTCAGACTCTGATAGAAATCAAAGCAGCTAAACCCAAAGCTGTTACATCTGCTGCTACAACAACTACAACTACAAGACCCAAGGCTAGAGGGGTTGTAGTTCAAGAGCCAAGTGAATTCAAAACAACATCATCATCTTTACAAGCATCACAACTTCCACAGGCTAAAGACAAAGGCAAAGGAATAATGGTGGAGCCTGAAGTACCTTTGAAGAAGAAAGATCAAGTTGCTCTTGATGAAGAAATGGCTAGAAATCTTGAAGCTCAGTTGCAAGCTGAACTTATTGAAGAAGAGAGGCTTGCAAGGCAAAAGGAAGAAGAAGCCAACATAGCTTTACTTGAATCATGGGATAACACACAAGCTATGATGGATGCTGACTTTCAATTGGCTCAACAAATGCAAACAGAAGAACAAGAACAGTTGAGTATTGAAGAAAAGTCAAAATTGTTTGTAGAACTCTTGGAGAAGAGAAAGAAACACTTTGCAGCATTAAGAGCTCAAGAGAAAAGGAGCAAGCCACCAACTAAGGCACAAAAGAGAAATCAAATGTCCACCTATTTGAAGAATATGGCTGGATACAAACATGGTCAGTTGAAGAGCAAAAGCTATGATGAAATCCAGGAAATGTTTGATAAAGAGATGAAAAGGGTAAACACTTTTGTAGACATGAATACAGAGTTGGTGAAAAGCAGTGAGACAAGAATAGAATGAAGTTCTAAAAGAGTAGGGGATGAGCTTGAATCTGATAACTCAAAGAAGCAGAAGATAGATGAGCATGTAGAAGCTGAAAAAGATGATGATCAAGAGGAGGCAGAGATGAAAAGGCATATTGAGATAGTTAAAGATGATGAGGTAGCAATTGATGCTATACATGTAGCTATTAAACCTCCAGTGATTGTTGACTACAAGATTGTTAAAGAAGGACAAAAGGGATTCTATAACTTGATAAGAGCTTATGGAAGTTCAAAAAGGTATTCATCAATGATTAAGATGCTTCAGAACATTGATAGAGAAGATTTAGAGACTCTTTGGAAGTTGGTGAAAGCTAAACATGGGAATACAAGGCCAGGTGATGATTATGAAAGAGTGTTCCAGGGTGATCTGAAAGTAATGTTTGAACCTAACATAAAGAGTGAAGTATGGAGGAGTCTACAAGGATACAAAGTGACTGTTTAGAAGCTGTTTGATTCCTGTAGAGTGCACTTTAAAAGATTTAAAGATCTTCATATCTTTATGGTTAAAAAGTTTTGAGAAAGAATATCCGCTCACCCTAATTGCAAAACAATCACAAATATGCTCAACAAGAAACTTCAAGCTGATCATTAGAATGAGATGTGCTATCAACTACTCAAGCTCATGACAAAGCAGGAAAAGGGTCAATGAAGTGTTTGAATGCATCTTCCTGATAGTGATGAAGACTTTTAATGAAGAAACTTAAAGATTCAGAAGATGAACATCAAGTTTAGGGGAGGATTGTTAGGATTTAAAGACTTCAAGATGATTCTTAGAGTTAATACTGCTCAGGTATACTTTGTACTGTTGGTGATACTAATGAAAATTATGCTAAGTAGTTAGTACTGGTAGTATAAAGTTACTACTGCTAGTTACTACAGTTAGTAATAATTAGTACTAGTGAGTATAAATTACTACCTGCTAGTAGAAGTTAGACGCTCAAGATGAAGAATGGAAATATACAAAGTAGTTTACTACTGAGTACAAAGTTAGTACTCTGCAGTATAATGATTAGTACTTCGAGAATAAATTTCTAAGTAGTTTAATACTAACTTGTTGCTTAGTTAGTGCTGCTAGTTCAAAAGTTAATGCTGCTGGTTTAAACTGCTGAAAGATTACAACTGCTTGGAAAAGTTTCTACTGTCAGATGGATAAAGACAAGAGAAAGGATTGGAGAACAAGAATACTTACGAAGATAAGTATTGAGTTATTTTTGTAAAAGATATGTATAAGTTATTTGTTTAAAAGATCATGATAACTTAGGAAAGTATTGTAAGCCTTGTAGGACTCCTTGGTGTATAAAAGGAGGTCCTAGGGTATAGAATTCAATGTACCAAAAATGAGTCATTGTCATAGCTTCAAGGTTGTAAACCCTAACACTATCAAAGAGTGTTCGTATTAATATATTGAAGCTTATTGTTTTGGTTGTAATTCTGTTTGTCATACACACATTACTATTATTCTTCTTAGTGGTATAAACTAGATTCCGCATAGTTTATATCATACTCTCAAAGTTTCAATCTTAGTACCTTTGGATTTATCCAAGGATACTAAACCTTACATCAAGCTAAGGAGTTTAAGATCTGTTCATTGGGATCAACAAGTGGTATCAGAGCTTGTTGTGAAGCTTTGAATAAGAAGAAACAAACAATATATACTAGATCTATTTCTCAGTGATAAGATGGAGGCAGGAACTACTTCTACAACTCTGACTGCAAGACTTTCTATCCTCAACCCTCTATCTTAGTAGATGCATTCTTACCAAATATTATTTTTCCTATAGCGTCAAGTAATAAACTGAGCATCCTTTATAGAGTTAAAAATTTAACTGATGTTCATTGGGAATACCCTCATTTAAGTCACTTCTGCCTTCACTTCTAATCTTCTCTGGAGCCTTATATTCTGCAGATTGTAATAGGCATTATTTTGTTGTAACCCCTTTTATAACTTGTGTTTTTGGCAAGGTTACTCCTTCTCTATGTCTTCCCACGGTTGCATATGTTAGTCTATCATATGGATGTATTATTCAATCTCATCTCCAGACTCATACGTCACGACCCCGGTTTGAGCATGGGAACTTTGGATGCAGCCACCATGTGTGCAGAATCTTGATCCATATCTTCTAGCAAAGTTTCTCAAAGTAACAAGCTCTGATACCACTTGTTGATCCCACTTTAGTAGATCGAATTCCTTAAAAGCTTTTTTAAGGTTTAGTTATATTAGATAAATCTAACACAACCATAGTAGAAACATTGAATGTATTAAAGATTATACGGAATCTAATTTTTAGTATTAAGAAGAACTATCAATGAAACAGTAAAACTAGGAACATATAATTCAATAAACAATAAGCTCCAATATTATTAATGAAACATTATGAATACTCTTAATAGTATTAGGGTTTTGTAACCTTGAAGCTATGATAATTCTATGAATGACTCATTTTTGATATATGTGTTGGTATCTCAATCTCTATGCCCTAGGACATCCTTTTATACAACAATGAGTCCTAAACGGCTTACAATACTTTCCTAAGTAATCATATTCTTATAAACAAATAACTTATACATATCTTTTACCAAAATATCTCATACAAATCACATAAGCAGTACTAACTAACTTAGCAGTACTAACTTCTTTACTTGCAACATTAACTCCTTCAACAGCATTAACTTTGTACTAGCAGTAGTAACTTTTGTACTTGTAGTAATAACTACTTAGCAGTTTTTGTTCTAAGTCTCTGAGCAGTTTTAACTTCCACTAGCAGTAGTAACTTCCTCTAGCAGTAGTAACTCTTCAAGCAGTCTTAACTTCAAGCAGTCTTTGTACTAGCAGTAGTAAACACTTAGAATAATTTTCATTGAAATTCTCCAGCAGCACTAACTTTGACTGAGTAGCATTAACATCAATAATAGCAGCAGTAATACTAGCAACAATAAGAAGGCTTTTAATCCTAACATCAACCCGTTTGGCTTAGCCAAACTCATAACATACATTGTTATGTGTAAATCTTATGGGTTCGAGCCTACCTTGAATGATTTTAGGAGGTTTCTTAACCTAGGTCCTACTGGTGACTAGCTAACTATTTCTAAAAGAGGTGAAGCTGGTGTCCCAGGCTTGCTTATCAAACCTTTTACAAAAACCCATTCCTGGAAAGGAAATTTTTTCTATATTCAAGATACCATCGTTCCTACTAAATGCCATGCCTTAGTTAATGAGACAAACATGGGTGATAGGAAGTCCTTTAAGGATCCCCTTCTATACACTATTCGAAGGGATCCTTTGTATCAGCGTCTAGCTCATCACCTAATTGATGTTCAAACATTCCTTGAGCTATTCCTGTATATCGCTGGTATTGCTAAACGATGGACTGGATCTCCTTTAGAGCATGTTATCATGTGAAATGGATAAAGTATGTATTGTTCAATTATTTATAAGTTATGACTTACCTACTGATATGCATCTTATATACTTTGCTTTATAGAAATGGCCTTCAAGAACTTTGTTATAGCTAGGAAGGACTAGGACATGAGCTTTATAGTCAAGAGCAAGAACAAAGAGAGTTTTGGAATTAGCTCCTCTTCAGTCTCCGTCAACAACAAATTGATGTAGCTCCTTCTCAACCAATTCATGAAGAATATCGCTGACTCCATTGACCCAAATACTGAAGAGGAGCAAATCTTGGTCGTAGTCTTATCTAGCATCAGTGATAGGGTGCGCAGCAGGAAAGGGCAAGGTTCTAGCCAAGCAAGACCTTAAACCAAAAGAAAGATGAGCTTTTAACTCCTCCTTCTCAAACCACAAGGTAGAAGTTGACCATGCTCCCAACAAAGCTGTCGAAAGGGCAAGGACAGTGCTTCAGAGACTCTTCAGGTCTTTAATCATAAGAAGGATCTGCATGGTTAGTACATAATTATTAATTTTAATTAAACCAATAATTTTTCTTGTCTTCTAACTTTTGAAGGAGTTTGCTTGGCTTCCTTTGTTTCTTTATCTTTCTCTTCACTTGCACCGGAGGGTGTTTCAGCTAAAAAGTCTGCGAGAATTTGACTTATGATAGATTTTCTTCCCTTGAACTCGATTTTGTGCTCCCCTAATTCGATAGCCCATTTAGCTACCCTTCTCGACTTTTCAGGCTTTGAAAGAACTTGCTTAATCGGCTTGTCCATTAGTACTGTGATGGGGTAAGCTTGACAGTATCGTTAAAGCCTTCTTGCTGCATGTACTAAGGCTGATATCAGATTCTCTAGCTGTAGGTAGTTCAGTTCAGCCCCTTGCAATGCCCTGCTAACAAAGTAGATAAGTATTTATCTTTTTTCCCTTTCGGCCAATAACACTGCATTGATGTTTTCCTTAGAGGTTGTAATATACATGAATAACACTTCGCCTTTGATTGGGTCAGTTAGTGTTGGTAGTATTTCGATGAGCTCCTTCATCCTTTTGAATACTTATTCAGCTTCCTTGCTCTATTAGAAGGTCTTCTTGTCTGTGAAGCCTTTAAGTATCTTGAAGAATGGAAAGGACTTGTTCGCATCCTCCAACAAAAATCTGCTTAAAGATGCTAGCTTTCCATTTAGGCTCTTTACGTCCTTCAGGGTTTTCGGAGGCTGTAAATCAGTGATAGTTTTAACCTTCGAAGGGTTGGCTTTGATTCCTTGCTTAGTGATAAGATGCCCTAGGAATTATCTCTCCTCTACACCAAAGGAACACTTCTTGGAATTAAGCTTCACATTTATGGCTCGAAGTTGATCGAAGGTCTCTTGTATATCGAGGAGCAAGTCTTCCTCGTTTTTGCTCTTGATTACCATGTCGTCTACATTGGCTTTAAGGTTTCTTCCTATCTGTTTGCTGAAGGCTTTATCCACAAACCTTTGATACGTAGCTCATGCATTCTTCAAACCAAACGAAATTTTCTTGTAACAATAAACACATTTACCTTTGTAGAAGGCTGTCTTTTCTTCTTCCTCTTCAGCCATTTCTATTTGAAGATATCCTTTGTATGCGTCAAGGAAGCATTTTAGTTGAAATCCTGAAAGAGACTCAACCTTTCAATCAATCTCCGTCAGCAGGTAACAATCTTTTGGACATGCTTTGTTGATGTCAGTGAAGTTGACACACATTCTCCTTCCTATGTCGCTTTTCTTTACCATAACAGGATTCATACCCATGTTTGATACAAAACTTCTCGTAGTATTCCTGCTTCTGTAAGCTTGTCAACTTCCTTGCAGGCTGCGGCGTTCCACTCAGGAGCTAGGCCTCTTTGTTTATGTTTGATTGGCTCAATGTTCTTATACTCGTTAAGTTTGTGTTTTGTACCGAAAGGCTTTCCATCTATCACGAGTATCCTGGGAACTCCTGTTATATTGGCATATGTCCATGCGAAAACATCTGCATTGGCTTGAAGCAATTCCTACAGTCTTATCTTGAACTTTGTCAGAAGCTGTTTACCAATGACCACCGTCAGCTTTGGGTATTGCTCGTTGATCACAACCCTTTCTTTAGCATCCACACAACTAAAGATTACCTTCTAAGGCTTTGGGGAGCTATCCTTAGCCTTTTTGTAGGCATCTTTATTAGGAATTCATTTATGTGACAACATTTACCGAATTACTAGAGTTTACCATAGCTATATACGCAGGGATTAGAATAGGCATTATTGTATAGTTGTGAGGTGTATGGGATATATATACCCCTCCATGGCTTCCACGGAGAGGTAAGACTCTTGTCTTTATTTTACACTTTCATTCTATTTTACTCCTTTTACTTTCTCTCTCTACTCTCTCACTAGAAACATGGCTATCTCTATCTTTGAGTCTCCCCGATCCCCGAATATATGATTCTTTGTATTATAACATTTGGTATCAAGAGTTAACCGGGTTTCATCTTGGGCTGGTTTGATTTTTTGTGGTCTTGTGATTCTAATATGTTACGTTTTTGTGTCTTAATTTATGTTACTTTTGTCATTTTAATGGTAGATCTGTGTTCGTATGTATTTTTATATCCAAACAATCCTATATTTTTCTGGTCTAGATATCTGAGTTTTTTTAGATCTGTAATATTTTCTTTTAGGGTATAAAGAAAATTTGCTGTTTAAAAGGTAAGAAAAATAAGGACGACTTTGGTTTCGTGGCTTCTTTGTGGTACCTACTACCTTTCACGTAGCTGATTGTGGGCTTATTTATCGTCATTTTTTCTTATTTCGAATCAAAACAACATAAAACAAGCTTAATATGGTTAAAAACTTTCAAAAGTTTATGTTTTATGGTTGCTAATTTTGTTTTAACCGTTGGTAAGTATTAAAGTTGGAATCTTGATGCTTCAAATCTGTGTTTTGTTTATTTTTTTGAATCACGTGGTTTAACAAAATAGTACAAAAGGAAAAAACAAGATCCAAAGTTTTAGGAAAAGTACAAGCGGTTTAAAATTTGAATAGGCGGTTTAAGTGATGTACTAGGCAGTTTAAGCCACAAAGAACAGGCGATTTATCACGTACACACGGTTTAACACTTACATCACGCTGTTTGAGTGATGCTAGCGGTTTAAGGTGAAGGTTTAACAGGTTACGCAGTTTATCCCAAGTTATACGTGTGCTCGCGGTTTAATTATACTAGGCATTTTAAAAGGGCATTTACGCGGTTTAACATAATATTCGTGGTTTAAACTAGTTAAGGCTATTTAAGGTCTCCTCGCGGTTTAACACACCGATATAACTGGCAGTTTAGACCCGCGGTTTAACAGCAGTAATTTAGCCATCGCAGTTTAGACTTGTGGATTAGACTTGTGGTTAGACTTATGGATTAGACTCGGTTATTATAGTTTGGGTTAGTATGGACTGGATTATTTTTTTGGGTTGTATTTCCGAAAGTTTGGTTAACGGATTGTTAGACTTTTTATCTTTATCTAAAATTTGTTCTAAATTGGTCATTATTGAGCTTATTTTGGAATTTATTTTAAGGGTTAATGGTTATAATTAGGATTTGCTAAAATGACAAAGTGACAATTTTTTGTGACGAGACCAGGATTGATGCTTATAAAGAATCATTGGAACTTAAATTGGTAAAGGCTAGATTTGACATGTAATTTAAAAGTGACTACGGAGTTGATTGGGTATCACTTATTTGAGATTGAAGTTGGGTTTCACGAAGACATGTACTTATTTTATCTTGAAGTCAGGGTTGATTGGATGCATGACTTTTAATGAGAACTTGCTCGAGCTTATGATTTAGAATGAAGACTTGGATTATCTAGCTATAACTGATGGTGAGCATTGTATAGCTATTACTTAAAGGAGATACGTTGTAGTACTCAGTGTCACACACAAAAGACGATAAGGATAATCGCAAGAGCTGATGAATGTCTCATACGTTGGTGAATTGGGTATTGAATACTTCGAGATTTGAATGCAACACAAATTCTCTACATCGTTCTTCCAACACTAGTGCAAGCTTATGTCACAAGAACGGGGAATTTTACTTTAGTTTCAAGTTGGGTATATCAGGATTACTCCATCGGTGGTTACTTCAAATAGCTTACAAAGGGGTTGGTAAAAAGATAGTCAGAAAGAGTTGATGAGAGATTTGATCAGCAGTTGATTCTCACAGAATAGATTTGAGCTAATTTATTCTTCACATAAGAATTCAAGTATATATGCGTATAAGATTTTGTTGATTCCGAGGTATCAAAACCATCAAGGGGGAAGGAGTAGATACACCAAAACGCACAACAAATATACGTGATAGAGCGCATGCCTTCTTCTTATTTGAGGCTATTCTGGAAAGATGAATGTCATAACCGAAAAGAAAATCAATGTTTCAATGTGTTACTTTCGGGTGTATCATTTCAACCACATGGGGGAAGAGATATCTTGTTGGTTTTAGTACGCATTATTTGAGCTTCCAGGGGGAAGAGATGTGAGAAGAATTATTCAGGTGTGAGAAGATACGTTGCCTATCTAGTTAATGTTTCCCCGAACGGTTAATCACTAAGCTTATTATCAAAGAAGCATTAATAGTTGATGTGGTATTATACTAATTCCACTGTGCACTTAGTTATTCTAAGCTAGTAATAAATCTTTGAAACTGCTTAAGAGAGGATTGCTAGTTCGGGGGGAAGCTATGAAAGCTTCTAAAAGAAGAATATGCGGCATGAATTTGGGGGAAGTTGATTCAGAAGCTTCTCCTTGACCAGAAGTGTATGGGTTATCTAGTTCATGCCTATTACAGTATTTCTCCTACAATGTACTACAAAGATGATTCATGTTGGAGTGTAGACTTGAAGTTAAAGGCCAAAGATTATATCATTAGCATTGGAAGCTTCATGGAAGTTCTTGTTCTTAATCAATATGTACTTGTTAAGAAAATATTATAAGTAATTCCGTATATCATCCTACGAGGGAAGATTGTTAGGAATTCATTTATGTGACGACATTTACAGAATTACCATACTTTACCATAGCTACATATGCAGGGATTAGAATAGGCATTATTTTATAGTTGTGAGGCGTATGGGCTATATATACCCTTCCATGGCTTCCATGGAGGGGTGAGTCTCTTGTATTTATTTTACACTTTCATTCTATTTTACTCCTTTTACTTTCTCTCTCTACTCTTTTACTAGAAACATGGCTATCTCTATCTTTGAGTCTCCCCGACCCCCGAATATATAATTCTTTGTATTCTAACAATCTTCGACTCTCCCTGCGCTATAGCTTGAGTACACCATGCCCACGCCATTAGTGTTTGAAACTTTGTGGCTGCATGAATAGTAGATACTACGATATCCATATTTTGCATGGTTGTCCTTCCCAATAAGAAGTTATAAGGAGAATCCGACCTGACAATAACAAAGTTAAGAGTTTCCATTTTGGAACGAGCTCCTTCTCTTACAGTGATTTCCAAAAGAACTTCTCCCAAGGGCCACGAGTGTTCCATTGAGAAGCCAATCAATGGGATCTTCGAATCGACCCTCTATGCTCTGATCAAAGGCTTAAGCTTGAGGAAACAGTGCTAATATATTACCTCGCAAGAGATTTCACAGTCCATGTATACTTTGTTTAACCTGTCTCTTTGAAACCAGTACTTTTATTACCATATGTAGAGTCAAAGGTGCTTTGTCAATGAGGGGAGGAAATGTGATTTTCTAAACGCCATGAACTTCCTGTTCTGTAAACTTCCTTTTTAGATCGCTTCGCCTGATCATAAGAAATGGGGCTTCAACAACATTATTATCTTTGTCGCTCTTCTTCTAGTCACCCTGCTGGGTGTCGAAGGCCTTTGCCTTACCTTTCCTCATCCCTTTTACTAAGTGTGCAAGCTTCCCTAACCCGAACGCATCTTTGATCTGACATCTTAACTCTCTGAAATAATCAGTGTCGTGACCATAGTCTTTGTAAAAGTGGCAATACTTGGACATATCCCTGTTCTTTCCCCTTGTTGTCATTCGGGGAGGAGGAATGACGGCCTTCACAGCCTTCTCTGTTGCTAATATCTCCTTTAGAGATTTAACCAGATTACCAAGGATCTCGTGGTTAGGACCTTTATCGTACGGGGTGAACCTGTCACGACTCAGGTCATTTTACATCAATACACTCAAAACTATTTACTTTAAACCTTTACGTATTTATTTTTATGTGAAACCGTTAAGTTAAATCGCGTAGACTGAAAAACAACTTTAAACGTAAACCGGCATTAAACAAATATAAGTTTACGTCAAATATGTGTTATATGAATTTTATGATTATAATTTATAAGTCTACACATTTTATTTTACAAGTTTTACAAAAACTATATAAACTTGCATAGTTTTGCATGCATGCATATATATAATTAACCAACACTTCACCACCTTTTACATACCCACATGACTACACCCTACATTATCAGAAATTACATAAATTCCACTCCTAGCACCAAAATATTCGACTCATATATGTAGTAGTGGAACCAAATGGTTTTCATGCTAAAAAACATAAACTTTCCCTTTCTATAATAAATCACATGTTAATAGTAACTAGTTAATATTTGCCTTAATATCCCCCACCCCCTTATTCCCTCCTTTAGCGACCCCTATACTCCTCTCAAACTCCCAAACAAGTCTTCCAAAAAATGTTTATGCATAAACATGTGATCATGCATTTTACCATTCAACCTTCCCAATTCATTTCCTATATAAACCAACACCTAACTCTCTTCATTTAATTAGCAAAATTTTACTCAAACTCTCTCTTTTCTCTCTTAAATATTCGGCCATGGTGGTGGAAGCAAGAAGAAAATTTATTTTGATACGCTACAAGTATTTTTCAAGAAGTGTTAAGAGTTAGATTAAAATCAAACAAAATTTGAGGTTTGATATAAGTTTTCTCATCATCTCATCTTCAAAGGTTTCATATTCTCATCTCATATTTTATTTTTTATATTTGGTATAATCATCACATTTATAAATTGGTATCACTACTAATTTGTAAACTAAATGTTTTTCTATATAAAAAACAAGTAAAACTTTATAAATGAAATATTGTAAAGAGTTGTTAAATGACTAATAAAAATATGTTCATACATGTATACAACTTAATCTGTCACTAAATAAATTACTTATTGAAATATTAGTTTTATTGTTAAAATGATTAATTATAAACTTTAACTAGTAAAGTTGTGTACTTTATTCTTATTCTTAAGTTATATTTATTCTTGATAAATTGGTGGTAGAGAATAGGTTAGTATGAATTTGTTGTTGCGATAAAAAGTGATGAAAATTGGTGGAAGGAATTTGGTTAGTATAGAGTTACAATTTGTGTATAAATTAAAGTGGTAGAATAGAAAATATTAGGTTGCTG
>BQNB010141939.1:5429-17199 GCA_026074375.1 Tanacetum coccineum | reverse complement strand
TTTTTAAATACTTTAGGAAAAGTTTTTTGGTTTTTTCTAATAAATCTACGAAAATAAATCGAGAAAAATAAAATATTTTTTGTATTTTTTTAGTTTTAAAAGAAAACACTAACTTCACGAGGAAGGGTCTTCAAATACTAATCTTCAAACGTAAACACGATAATTGCACACACTTCCCCGGCAACGACGCCAAAAATTTGATTACTTCTTAATTATATACATATATATATATAATAATTACCTAATACATATATAGTATATAACTAAAATAATCAAATAATAAGAGTGAGGGAAGTGAAAAGGTTTTTAAGAAAATTACTTTTAACCAAAGTAAAATTCAAAACCTTCCCGGGTCGTAGTCCCAACGAGGCGTGAATTAAGAATCGTGATTAAGTTTGTGATCGCGTGATTTGAATGATCAAATTTTGATTTGGATTCTATTTCTACAATTAATGCAAAAACCAATAAATGCAAGCAATAATCAAAGCAATTAAAAATTTAAACTAAAAACGTTAACGGGGATCTAAAAACGCGACTTAAAAACCTAAATTATCGAATTTTAACCCTTAAAATGAAATTTTAATTTATAAAAGTCCTATATGATTAAAAATAATTTTTTTGACTTTTATTTTATTTATTAGGAATTAAAAATATTTTTAATCTAAAAATATTATAAAAATTATGAAACTAATTTAGAAAAATCGGAAAAATTCAGGAAAAGTACTTTGAGCAATTATAATCCTAGGAAAAATAAATTTGGCCAAACAGCTTATTTGAATAAGCTGTAAATAAGCAGATAAAAGCTGAAAGCTTATTTTGCAAAAAGGTTAAAAGGAGAGTGGCCAAGGGTCTTTTGAAAAAGACCTAAGGGCGCAATGGTTAAGTATGTGTGTGTGTGAAGGGGAGGTCACAGGTTCGAGTCCTGTGGCCTTTCTTTTTGATAAAACTTTGTTTTTGATTTTTCTTTTAAACAGCTAAAATATAAGCAAAAATAACAAACTTTAAAAAAAGAACCTTTTACAAAACTTAAAAATAAGCTAGAAATAAGCAAATAATAGTGACAGACTTGGTTTTTTTACTAAGTGACTAAAAGGCTAAACTGTTTGGACACTTGAGATTAAATAAGCAACAAGAAAAGCAAATAAGCTCAAAACATATAATTAGCTAGTCCTAATAAGCACTAGAGATATAGAATAAGCAATTAAAATAAGCTAAAAGGCACTAAAAAGCATAAAGACAACAGTCATAAAAAGGCTAAAAGGAATTTTGACAAACTTTAAGCTAAGAATTAGATCAAATAAGCACATGCAATAAGCTATAAAGTGAAAACAGATTGAGTTTATACTACAATAAGCTTGTGCTAAGAAAATTAGACCCTAAAACTAACATTACCTAATCTAAATTTGTGATTAAAAAGTGTAAACAGTTAGAATAACTAACAAGCTAGAAAAAGACTTTTGAAAAAGGTAGTTTACACTAAAATCCTATTTATTTTTTTAGTTTTTTCAAGTTTTTTTTTCTAAAAGACTAAAGTGGCTTTTGCAGCCTTAAATTAAGCTATGTAGATGAAAGCTAAATTTCAAAATAAGCCTAAACAGATTAAGTTTGTCACCTAATGAGATTAAGCTATGAAATTCAAAACCTAAAACAAACTTATACTAACCTAAATTTGAGATTGAAAAGTGGTGTTTAAGCTTGTAAAACTGAAACCTTAACTTGACAGATTAGAACTTAAAATTTCAAATGACACATGCAAAACTTAGGAACTCTAATATGATGCATATAGAGGTTAAATACAGGCAAAAACAAAAACTAAAATGCAGACTTATGAGAAAGCTTAGCATATAAGCTGATTTCAATTAACTTTTAAACCTCAGATTCTTATTTATATGCAGGTCTAACCTTAAAACTTAATTTTAACTTTGAAAACTGATAAAAGCTTATCAAAACAACTTAAAAGAGAATAACAAAGTTGGATTTTAAGTCAAAAGAGACTCAAGCAGCACTAACATGGGTTAGTGCTGCTTGTGCCAAACACCCCTTAAAAACTTGAAAATTATTTTTAAGCTTATAAAACTGTTTTATCCTTAAACTTTTGAAAACAGATGATCAAATAAGTATATTAATCATTAATAAGCCAATTCCAACAGTGAATAAGCACTTTATAATAAGAAAACTAAATAAGTAGTATTAAGCTAAAAATGACAGATTATGACTAAAACTTAAACTAAAGAGCTAAAAACTATAAACTAACATCAATAAGCAATAAATAACATAAATAAGCATTAATAAGCAAAGACAAGCAGAAAATAAGTAGTTGCAGTTTAAAGCTATAAAATGTAAAAATGAACTTACAAAGGCCCTTTGCTCAAAACAAAGGCATAAATGCTCTTAAAGCTAGTCAACAAGCTCCATCTTATCATAGATAAGCTAGTATGGTCATAAAAGCCCTTCCCAAATTGGCTTTTCTTCCAAAATAAGCTGAGGTATTTAGGGGTGGACTTTGTGTGAAATTTTCTTAAACACTTATAAGATTTATAATAGTTTATGTTGCTTTTAGTAAAACAACTTAAACAAAAGCTTAAACAAGAGCTTATTAATATACATCTGATAAACATTTCTTCATTATTTTTAAAAAACGAAGTATAACATAAAAACTCAACATATTTTCTTTAGCAGACTCATTTTGATTGAGGGTGTTGAAGATTCTCCTGGGAAGTCCTTGACTCAGAATGTTGGAAGCCTGAATATCGCACTGCTCTTTGAGAGTATCTGCAGCATCGAACTCTTCGTCTGTTTTGTTTCTTGGTTGCATAACGGTACCGGCTGGACTATTGTCTGGTACAGGATCAGTGATCTGTGGATGTGGTGATGGTCCATTGATGATGGATTTCCAAATTAGCTTGCCATGTGTTTTCCCCTTGATATACCGTTCAATGCGGATTTTCCACGACTCGTAATCATTTTCTTCGAGCATTGGTGGACGGTTATCGGTACCAGCTGCACTTGAGTCTTCAGACATCATTGTGAATGATCTGATCGTGAGTGATGTTGATTATTTTGTTTTGGATTAGGTATCGGAAGTTCTGGTTTCGGATTCGGATTCTGTTAGGTTTCGGTTTCGGAAAAAACTGTGCAGTTTCGCCTGTAAATTCGGCTCTTTTGAATTTTTACCTTTTGGCAATAACTTACTACCATAAATAAGTTTGACTAAACCAAAGCCAATTTATATCCGAAAATAACTTTTGGTAATAATTATTACCGAAAATAAGTTTGACTTAAGCCAATATTAATTTATATCCGAAAATAACTATTGGACATTAATTATTTCCGAAAATAAATTATGTGATGATTCGTGTAAAAGATTTTGTATGAACACGAATTTATGATCCGAATTTAAAAATGATCCGACTTTGATTTTATTTGATTGAAAACAAGATGGTGGTGATGATTATTGATTAAGCAAACACCATCTTGATAATCAAGAATGATAACAATACACAATAAAAGCTACGAATCAATGAAGATCCGAAAGAACTTTAAGGTGTATATGAAATCGGTTTACAGATTAATCAAACAAACACTTTGGCTCTTGATACCAATTGTTGGTCTTTAGATCATTCATTAAACAAGATATATATATTAAAGAACAAGATGTATAAAAGAAAGAATTGTTGTAGGTTTGTAGCTTGTGAGGGATAATGAAACTAGGAAGAGGAGGGATCTATTTATAGCCTCCAAACCCTAGCTTCTCTACACTAAATGGCCGGCCATGTAAGGCCTTATGATGGGCCATTTCGGGCTTTTACATTACATGCCCATTTACAACTAAAAACATGTACAAACTAGCTATTTAACGTATACACTTTTTCGTACATCTTCGAGTGACCGAAACTTCATTGTTAGACGGAATTTCGTATCTCTAACAATCTCCCCCAAGATGAGGTCATGAGAATCTTCAAAACAGGTCGCTCGAACAAGCAGTGAAATCTTGAATATATGAATTAACTTACATACACTGCCGATGTTTCTTTATCTTGTAGTCGTTGTGGGGTATTCACTTGATGTGCTTCACTTGTGCTTCAACAGATCCGAAAATAAGAAAGAATATATGATTGCTGCATTATTTTCGTAATCTGCTATCTTGTGATCTTTACTTCTTGCCTTTTTCTGAACTTTGGAATGACATGCTCATACCTGCTGAAATCTTGAAAGCTGTCTTGAATATTCTTCTACTAATCATCATAACATAAACATTTGAAGAAGATATATAATTCAGAGTTGCAGAGGCTTTAAGTATTTGGCTTTCTTGATTTCTTTGGATAGAATTCGTCAGGTAGTAGAGTATGAGCATGTGTCTTCATCGAATGGAATTGGAATCGCCATGTTTTGTTTCAAAATAGTCACCAACAAAAATGATTTTATGAAAATCCACTCAATGTGTTCTAGATAAAAATATTTTTCGAACACACTAAGGGTTTTATATTTTGAAGGGACCGAGTATAGACGATACTCAATCTGGTCGGTTAATAATAACCTCCAATCCGTGAGGACCGATGATTACAGTATAAATACTGCACCTGTGAACAGATAAATTCATTATAAGAACTTTCTTGACAGGTTTTCCGGCACGTGACAAGCTAGTTCCTCTAATACCGAAGTATCAGATTCCCTAATGTTCGCCGTTCTCAATACTAGATGTCCGTAGACTTACACACTAATAGTATTTCTACTACTAGAATAGTAAAGAGTGAGTCTGTCCAGTGATAAAGTAGTTAAACTTATCTGCGACTTAGTCCGTATAATTCCAGTTCAGCGTTTTACTTCTTAATACAATTAAGTACCGTAGAAGGCCTGTGGCAAAAATGATTAGAAAAACATTCGATGTGCATAAGAAAATTATTTGGAACACAACGAAAGTTTAAATCAGAATGAACTGATGATGTTTTGAAAAATATCTCGAAAGATATGAAGTGCCTCGGGAAATCCAAACTTGTACAAGTACTTGTAAGGAAATCCACTTCACTAGTGGGCGCAGTCCGAAGACCAGGCATGAGCATTCATACGAATACCCTGGTGTTATAGTACAACATCATTCCGCATTCTGCAACCTGAACATGAAACAAAAAGATTCTGTGTGTGATATCAAGATAGTTGTGTAGAACACAAAACAATTAATATCTTGACATTTTGAATATAATATCAGCTTTTACTCCCCCTACACATGTGCATCGATAATCGAAAACTTGTTTAGCACATGCATGGATAGGACTTAGAATCAATTGAATCATATAGTTATCAGTTTTAATTTAAGTCACATTTTCTCCCCCGATCAAAATTATGAAAGAGATGAATGGTTTTGATCAAGAATGGACTTAAAAAGAAGCAAACTCCCCCTCAATCGCGGAGGTGAGTGAATTGAGCACATTTATCAAGCGATTACTGAAACAAGACCTTTTAAATTTACCATATGTTGTTGTCGTTTCAATCTTGTCAGCAATAGAATCAGCAACAGGTTGTCCTTGAAAACCTGCAAAAACTGTTAGCAGAAACTGATTCTCCCCCGCAAACAATGACCCGTGTCATGTCTGGTAAAAAACAATGTATATACGAGAAACATGGCCGGGTTCTAAATGGTCGCACCAAACAAGTTGGATAAAAAATGTTTAAGTCCGGGTTCTTTTTGGCGACAAACTTTCCTATGGGTTCAGTCCGGGTTACAGTCTGAAGTAACTATAAGCCATATTACTAACAAAACTAAACTAAAACTAACTAATTTTTTTTTAGAGGTCTAATATCTACTAAAACAAAAAAAATTATACAAACAAAGAGACTTTGTTACTCGTTATTTTGTAGAATCAGCAGAGTTTCTGGAGACATTTGTTGCACACCAAGGAGTGGGAGTAGAGTTTCAAAGCGTTCCCTTGGTAAGGCTTTCGTAAAGATGTCTGCCAGTTGGTACTTGGTTTCTACAAAATATAACTCAACAATACGCCTTTCAACCTGCTCTTTGATGAAATGGTGTCGGATATCAATGTGTGGTATGTGTTTAATTACACATACCTTTTGCCTTTAAAAACGAGCTAAAATAACCAAAAACGGACTTAAAATGCCAAATACACGCTTGTTTTGCTAATTGTATTGTGCAGGAACGGATAATTAAGAAAAGGACGAAAAACGAAGCCAAATCGACAAAACCGGACTCGGAATGGAAAAGCAAGGAAAAGTCAAAGTCCAAGCCAAAGTCAACAGAAGTCAACCCAAGTCAAACCCCGAAGCCAAAAAGTCAAAAAGTCAAGAAATATAAGTTTGAGGGTTGAAATTGCAAAAACCCTAAACTTATATTTATTAGAAGAAAAGAGAAAATGAAAGAAAGGGGCCAAACTGCCATTTTGGGAAAGTTGTACTCCAGGGACTTATTCTGTCAAGTCCTTGAAGTTTAAATCACCAAGGACGAATTTTGCAAAGAGTTATATAACTCTTGGGGACTTGTTTTGCCAAGTCCCCAAAGTTATATAACAAAAGGACGAGTGGTGCAATAATACATGTATCCATGAGGGGCTTAGATTGCCAAACCACCCAAACTATCCTTATACAGTTTCAAAATACTGTACATCTTCCTAAACCATTTCCCGCCCAAAACCACCATGCCCCACACACGTCTCTTTCACCCTCGTTTGACCCTCCATAACCAGCCAAACCCATCACAATCCCTAACCCCACAACCCCCACATGGATTGCCATGTTGGCAATCCAAACCCGCACAAAATCCTCATCTATGGCTAGAAATACTCGACTTGGAGACCAAGGATTATCAAGGGCTACGATTGCTGGAGCATTGCTCTCACACAAGTAGCACATCTCCCTTTTATGTGAGATGAAAGAAACACAAACAAAGAAGACAAAGTAAGACTTAGTCCGTTTTTTATTCATTCCTATTAAAAGCCATTTAAGCAGCAAGTAGTTCAATAGTTTTAAGTAGTTTTTAAGTTTTAAGTGTTTTTATGTAATTTTACAAATTTTTAGTGAAGAATAGTAGTTTTAAAGTTTTAAAAGTTTCTTTGTAATTGTGCTTGTTTTAATGAAAATGTCAGTGAAGTTTTTGTTTACATTTAGTTGCTAAACCTCTTTATCTTACTCTCTTTGTATCTTACAATCTCTCTCTTTTCAAAAATTTCTAAATAAAAGTAAGGGAAATTCAAAGGAGCAAGGTTACTGTTTGATTCAAAAGCTTGGAAGAATGAGCTATAATGGATGGCTTATTGGGATTTTAGCTTAGTTTTAGCTTAATCATAAGCTGGGTAGGTTTAGAGCTATTTTAAGTCTTCACACAAAATCCTTTTTAAGGATTTAAGGTACTTTTTCTTTAAATTTAGCTTATTTACTGTAGCAATAAGCTATTTAGCTTATTGTTAGCTTATTACTGTTATTGTACCTATTAATGCTTGTTTATGCTTGTTAAGTGCTTATCATTTCATTGTATGCAATTCTAAGTTAAAACTGTCAAGTATAGCTCTTAAACTGTCCTAGCTTATTTTTACTTTAAAAGTGCTTAATTGCTTTTCTTTTTGTCTTTTATATAACTTAAATAGCTTAAGTATCCTTAATACTTCAAAAACTTTAGTTTAAAACAGGTTTTATAGCTTTTTAAAACCACTTTCAAAAGTTAAGGGGGTGTTTGGGATAACCATCAAAACGGGTCAAAATCACTTGTGGTTTGGGTTGAGGTATTTTGGTTAAATTTAGCTTAAGATTTTAAGCATTTTTAAGCTGTTTTTAAAAAGTTTTTAGTTTTAAAATTGTTTTCCAAAGTTTATTAAAACTGTTTTCAAAACTGTGGTATTTTTAGAGAACACCAAGTGCTTAAATCTTTAAGCACTTGGATTTTGAGTGTTGAGTGTCAAAAAGTGTGATTTGTGTGTGTACAAAAAAGGATGTTAAGCAGCTTTGTCTTTTGACTTTGTAAAGTCAAAAACCACCAAAGATTTTAGTGTCAAAATTTCAAGCCCTTTTTCACAATTAAAAATCAGCACTCTAAAATGATTTTTAAAAGCTAAAAATTGTTGCATAACTCCAAAAGCTAGGGTAGTTTATCTGTTTTTAGTTAGCTTTTCAATTTGAGCTTATTTGACAGCTTTTAAGAAGCTGTCAAATAAGCCACTCAAGTTAAGCTTAAATCTCCCCTGGTGCAAAGGGGAGATTTTAAGCCTCTTTTTCTTTGTCATTTTGTGTTATAAAGCCCAATCTTTTGGCTCATTTTAAGATCTTATAAGCTCTTCTTAGCTTTTAGTTGCTTTTTAGGTTAGTATAGATAGGTGTTAGCTTATTGAGCCTCTTTCCTTAGTTTATTTGTCCAAAAGACTTATTGCCTTTTAAGCCTTTAAGCCTTGTTAGTGTTTCTGTCATCATAAGCACTCTTCACAGCTTATTTTAGCCTTAAGCTTTAAGTTTTTTTTAGATTATCTAGGTTAGACCCCCTTTAGCTTAATTTTGTCTTAGTCTTAGCTTCTTTGACCATAAGCTCAATGACTTAGTGAAAAATTGAGACTTAAGCCTTGCTTCTAGCTTTTTGTCATAATAAGCTGATTTCAGCTTATTTTGTTTTAAGTATCTAGCTTTATTCAGCTTGTTTAGGATAAGATTAGACCCCTCTTAGCTTATTTTAGTCCAAATTTTAGCTTAAGTTTCCCCTATAGCCAAAACGACTTAGCATTTAGCTTGTAAAGCCTTTTAAGCAACTGTCGAGGTTTAAGCTTATTTAGTGCTTTTTAGAGAAAGGTGTAGAAGACAAAGTTGTTAAGCCCTACGAGCTTAACAACTTTGCTTCTTTGAGTTTTCGAAAAAAAAAGGGGGAAGACAAGAAGTCCGGGTGAGCAAGACTCGAACCCGTGACCTCTCGATACATCCCCCTTTCCACACACACTCTTACCACTGCGCCCTTGGGTCTTTTTCGTTAAAGACTCAAGGGCTTGTAAACTTATACTCATTTTACCACTTTAAGCCTATAAGCTGTAAACTGCTTATTCGGGGCTTATTTCTTTAGCTTATTTGTGTTTCTTATTTTTCCTAGGATCGTCTTATTGTCTAGTATTTTCTATAAAATTTTCAGAATTTTTCGTAAACATTTACTATTTTTTATAATTTAATTTAGTTTAAACTTTTAAAAATTCATAAAAAATACAAAAATTATCAAAAAAATATTTTTCTTTTTTTAGAAAATTTTATTTTGTCATATAGTTTGTAGGAAAATTTTAAAACTTTTCGTAGGGTCATTTTTACAACTTTTCATTTTTTAAAGAACGGTTCCGGGTACGGATTTTGCGTTGACTCGTTTTTGGGTCAAACGAACTCCGTTTTCGGTCTAGTCTTTTTCATTCTTCGTTATTTGTCCCGTAGAGTAGTTTAGAAGTGAAAAATTCTTCGTAGGGTTATTTTAGAAGATTTTAGGTTTTCCCCCCCTTTGTTCGGGATTCGGGCTCCCGTTTTTCAGTTTAATTTAGTAATTTTTAGGATTTTCTTAAACGTTTTTATTCGTTATTGTTTAATTTGACTTTTTCACTCTCCCAAATCAATTCCTTCATTCAAACTCAAATCTTCGACTGTACCGATCTTCCATTGCAGCCTCGTTGGGGAATTAACGACCCGGGAATAGTTTATACTGCTCCTGGAACTTCATTGATTTGTTGTTTTTGGTTTTTTTTCTACTATTATATATTTTATTATTTATTATATATATAGTAAGAAAAGAATTAAATTTTAACTTGTCAATGTGCTTTGATCTGGAGTATTGAACACTGTTGCAGCATAACGCGATGACACTTTGATTATCACAATACATGGGAATAACATTGAATACAAATCCATAATCAGAAAGCTGCGAACGCATCCAAAGGATTTGAGCACAATATCCTGACAAAGCTATGTATTCAGCTTCAGTGGTAGAGATAGCAGTACTCTTTTGCTTTTTCGAAGACCAACTAACAAGTCTGCCTCCGAGAAATTGAGCNAAACAAGCACAAGCACATGTTTAATTATTCGGAATGATTCATAGTTATTTGATAGGGTTTGGAGTATGCCCCAGTATTTGGATACGATATGATTCATAGTTATAAAACAAACATGTTTAATTATTCGGAATGAAAGTATTCCTTTACTCCGATTCCGATTACCAATCACACTTCATTTATCTATGTTTGGGTTACTTTTTGCATAGGGCTTATGAATTTCTTTTTAGCGTTTATCAAATTATATCAACCTTTTTTCCAACTGGAATGTATAAACCTATTTTTACTATATCCGCCTATTGTGTGTATGGTAAAGTTTGAAGGTAAAGGATGCATACAGTATGATATAGTTTATACATTTAGTAGGAAAGAAAAAGTTTGAGCCAGGCTAAAGAACACAAGTTTAGATAATTATTCCTTTATTATAAATGAATGAACTCGAACAAGATTTGATGCTCGTTTAACTAAATGAGTTTTAAGATTTGATGCTCCTATAGCAGCATATTATCTTGTTTGAGCATTTGGACATCATCAAACAATTTCTGCTCAGTCTTCGCTAGCTTTTTTTTATCTTTTGTGATTTTGAGGTGAATTCTATAACACTTATACGTATTTGCATTACTTTGTTGTACATATGCCTGCTCCATGTGCAGAAATTCGGCCAGGTTCCTCTTTTAGTTATAATATAATTTTCTGATTCCAGTTGGTTGTGCCTCCTAGCTAGGAGGTAGACGCTGAATCAGCCGGCTTTCTTTCAACCTTTTCGATCTTGGAATCATTTTCTGCTATTGTGTTGGGCCCTAACAACAAGATCTATGATTCACGGTATACCATAAACATGAAATGAACTTTATTTCTATGAATCTGTCATCATCTTTTGATATTTACAATCGTTACATATTTATACTACATGAAAGGGTGCGAGTAACAGTCGCGTCCCTTGGTAAAAATAACTGTTTTACAGTTATTTAACTATCATTTACAACGGGTTTGGGATTAGCCCAATATTTTGGGTTTCGGCCCAATATTCTCCCCCCTAATCACAATCGCTGTGACGTAGATCTTTAAGTCTTCCATCTTCTGGTAAGGCTTGGTAAAAGAATGCGATAGCAGTTTTGTCTTTTTTTGTTATCTGCTTGGGTTTTTTTATTTGGCTCTATCATTTCCCATAAACCATTCGCTTCTAGAATGATTTGCATTCGAATTGCCCATAATGAGTAATTCGAAGGTTTTAGCATTGGACATTGGAATTGAGGTGTACTGGTGGTACTAATTTCCTTTTTTGAACTATCTCCACTATCTTTCGTCATATCTCTAGGATATTGAATATAATCTTCAAAATAAAGTATCTAACACTTAAGTGTGTCGAATTTTCCTGGTGAGTACTCTGGTTTTGTGCCTTACAAGCTATCAAACTTAAAGGGGACTAGTTTTCTTCCAAAAAAAATATCCTTGGGGATTTTATATTCTAAAGTCGAATAACCTAAGGTTAATCACTCCTTAAATTATTCTCTCGATATAGTAAGCAGTGTAATCACTAGGTTACTATATTTCTATCTACTGGTTTAGGAAAAGTTACAAACTTAAAATTAAGGGGGGTAACTTTTCTAAAAGCCTAAAACTATATATCTATATATAACTTAAAAATGATATATATAGAAAATGAAAAAAAGTGGAGGGGGTGAAAGGTTTTTTTTTGTAAAACATGTTAGGGTTAAATAACCCTTGTGTCCCTTTTGCTATTATGTGACCGCCTCTCTTTTGGT
>BQNB010141937.1:0-14460 GCA_026074375.1 Tanacetum coccineum | reverse complement strand
GGTGTTTGTAACTAGCTGTTTTTTTATCGTGTTGTTTTCATGTGTAGTTATTCAATTATTAATGGTGCATTGTTTCAATATGGCTTTTTTTCCTCAGAATGTTATGGGAGATTAAATGCATAGGCATAAATTGTAATTGTTTATCTTGGTAGCTTTGGGCGGCGCTAATTAAAGTAGCGCTTGGGGTTGTTTTATGGTTTTTTTTATGAATGCTGCAAAGTTGCAGTCTTAAGGGGTGTTTGGGGCTACTGAAAGTTGCAGTTAGTCATATTACAATGCAGATATTATCTTTGCCATAACCATTTAGCCTTCAAAAGAAGAACATCTGTAAAGTCATTTAATGCGCAATGTGAAAATAGATGGGTCTTTAGGAGAATGCATGTTTAGAACAACCTTATCACTGAAACAACGCATTTAATATCTATTTCACTCGCTAATTAATACAGTACATCATTTAAAACGTGCATATCTCGATCACATTAGCACTACAGATAGATTGATCATGCTGCAAAAACACATTAATGTGGCATGTGATGAAATTAATTAGGATACATATATTATTAGGTTTTGTATATGTTATTCCATAGCATTGTAATTTTTTTAAAATTACTGACATGATGGTGTTTAGTTAACGTTAAGCTTTTTGAAAACATATAATCAATTAAGAATTAAGGAAATCATCTCATTGAGATCGTTGATGTTATTGTTGATTTTGTTGCAGCTGCTACTGCCGGTCATTGGAAAATAAAAAAGGATGAGGAGATGATAAAAATTGACTTAGCGGTCACATATGCAACTACCTTGATGGCGCTGAAGCTAAAGGTGCTAAATGTGATCATTTAGCCTCGATTTTCAGCTCAGTATAAACGTCCAGTTACCTAGAGATATGTAGTGTACACCCACGGGTAAGGAATTGTTGTTTTCTAATACCAATTACTGCCCCTTAGTTGTTAATATACGATTTTCATGTGTCGCATGTTCCGTGTGCACTGATGATGGCTACCAATTCCGTGACAAATTAGAAATGTCATTTGTCGAGCGTCCAGAGTTATTCACACCTCCTCCTGATGAAGGTACTGTAAACTAACAGATTGGTCTATTTTTTGGCATGTTTGTTTTTATGTAGTTTCTAACATCTTGTGGTTTACATTTTTGGTTTCTTTGGCAACATCTATCTTACACCACGAGGCACCGACTGTGAGTGCTCACATGTAGCCTTCACTAGAAATGTAAGGAGGCGTTTGACAATGAGTCAGACTATCTCGCATGCGAATGCTGCAAGGTTAATAGGGACATTTGGAGAGAACTTTAGGCCTGTTTCCACGTGTGGGTTACGTGACGCATACCGCTATCACCAAACAAAACACACACACACATCTGTACATCACATCCACCTTTCTCTCTAATAACCCAGAGTGAAACTATTGAAGATCTAATTGGAGACATTTGCAACCACCGATTTGTGCACGTGTCTAAAGGTCTAGCACATATCCTTAAAACTGAACAATTTTGGCGGGCTGGGTTATATCAACGATTATAAACACGGTTTGTTTGAAGTAAGTTTGTGAGGAATCATGAAGATGGCTGTTGTTGGATTTAGGCGTGTGAAAAACATATCCATCTTCTCAACAGGTTGATTTTTATGATCAGCTTTGTGGCACATACTATGTGATGTGGGTTTCAGTTAATATTGGAATCTTGATGATTAAGTTAAGGATGAAAGGCATCATTTTTTGCAATAAAGTCAATGTGCAACTTTTTTGCTTCTGATTACAATGTTTCGTTGAGTTCCATTATTAGTTTAAATTTCACATTCTCCTCATATGAAACACAAGTCAGATGAAGTTCGAAATTCTCCTTAATTATTGTGTCAAGACTCTGACCCCTAATTTCTTTTGTATTATCGATGTTCATGACATGAGTTCCACTACTGATTTGTTATATTGTTGCGCCTTTCTACAAAAGGTTTGTTAAAATGTAATGGTAATAAAATTTCTTAGTTTTTTTAAATGGGTTTCTAGATTTGGCGCGGTTGTAGCAAAACATTGCGTAGTTTGGGAACTTTACAAAATTACAAAATGGGTTTTCCTTTTGAGACAAGATGTGTACAACTAAAACTTAAATTGAGGAGATACTTATTCAAACTGACACTATACTCGCAATCATCTCTCTAAGCTCCATGTTATTTCTCACACTTCTTTTTTTTTGACATACAGAGGTGCGACTTTTTAATTTAATATTTAAACCTATTCACAATCAGCAATTAGCTTGTAATCATGATTATAAATTTTCAGTTGCATATGTATCCACGGAAAACAATAGTATTTCTAATGGGTCAATTGGGAAAAAAGAAAATTAGTTTACAAAAGAACCTGGTCTAACGTCGCCAAATTTAGTCACATTGTGGTTCAGTAGTAAATATGTTTTTTTTATAGGCACATACCGGGTCCACACAAGGATGGACGGGGTAGTCACCGAAAATGTAAAGCTAGCATTTTGCAGGCTTGAAAATTTCACAATTTACATGTTGCGACTAATAATATTTCATAAGTTTTTTCCATTTTGGATAGCCCCGCAATTCACAATTTCGAAATTATCAGAATTGTTACTGCTGTGGGACTAATCAAATTCTTTATAAGCATAGCGACTCTAAAAGGAAGTGAATCTTTTTGAAAGATAAGATAAGCGTGGAGAATGCGATAACCACCACTCCCCCCCCGCCCCCGCACCCCCCCCCCCGAAAGAGTATCAGGTTGGAACCTGCTAATATACGCATCTGATGCTTCGAATATTTGTTGGTGAATAAACTAGGGAGGTGCTCAAAGTGGGGCTGGACCGAAGACGTACTTAGTGTTGTGAAAATTGTCGAGCCTCATTCTGGTAGGCTGTATCTTCGACTCACTAATGCAAACAAAAAACCTTGGCTCTGATGTCAGGTTAGCTTATCTTACCACAAAACATGTATTACTTCTTTATTGAGCCCAATATATATGCATGTGTGTGAACATATTTAGGGTTGTAGAAGAATGGCGCTGGATGACGTTTTGCACTAAGAGCTTATCGATGTATAAGCGGGGGGAAATAATAAAGGGTAACAAATTTCTATTACTAAAAGTTGATTCAACTTAATTACACTTTGTTTTAACATAGTGTTAATGTTAATTTGAAACCTATTAATTTTTGAATCTGATATATATTACATGTGCAGGTGATTTCGTGCAACTCAGTTGGGCTGAATGCGATGGTTCCAGTTGCCGTGGGTGGGGGAACGAGTTTAGGTCAGGGTATAGTGGAAGTGGACGTGGTAGCGGTGTTTGGAACAATAATCATGGTGATTAGGGTTGTGGTATGGAGCGTGGGTTTTGCGGGCTCAAATGGGTGTGGATATGCATCCGAGTTGGCTCGACCGGACAAAATATGAGGCCACGATTTCTGAATGATTGTACACGTACTGATGTTGCTAACTGCATTGAAGTGAGTCAGACTTTGAAGACTCATACAAGCAGTGCCGCTCCCAAAGGTTTGTGAAATTGATCGTGTGTTTAACTACTGATATTTTTTGCACCTTCGTTTTATTTTTTTCCCTGCTTAATGTTGTTCAGGAACATCATCGAATGTGCGTGGAACCTCTTCAAGTTGTGGGAAACGCAAGCCACAGCCTCAACTTGATTCTTATGGGTTCCAAATGCAGCGCGAGTCTGATGCGCGGAATGTGAGGACACGGTGTTCCACTGACTGTACAGATACCATGGCGTCGGGGTGAGCCACAGTTTGCCTAGCCAGTCCAAAGACTTCATTTTTTTGACACCAAAGGTGAATGTTTTCTTTCTTTTCGCTTTTATTTTTGTAACTTATATTTGTTGTCGTGGATCATTCCTTACACCTTTTTTCTGCCCATGAATAGATCTCGGTGAACTCAACCCTTCCAGCTTTACGTGACGTAAATTTTCAGGAGCATAGAGACGAACCCATACACGCATATGACGAGATGAATGGAAGATTATGCTCAACTAACGAAGCGTATTAGACTAGGCTACTAAATAAAGTTGTTGAATACAATGCGTAATAAGAAGGTATAAGAATTTAGCTACATCACAATTAACGAAAATTTAGAGGTGGAATATATACGAGAGGCTTAGAATAAGTTATGGTAACAAGTCAAAACACTTTACTAATGTATAACATAACCCTGAATTGAGAACCTTACTTAAGTAACTAAAATGTGGCAAGTTTGGTGTATAGTCCACATTTATTTTAACAATAACTTCTTATTTATAATTCTCTTAGCATAACGCTCCAATGCAGAAATGACAATGGAAACCTTCTTAAAGGGAATAGATCTTCCAAAAATATCATGCTATGTTCCAACAACTTGAAGTATGAATTCCAAGATATTTATATGGCTCTATCACAAAGGCTTACAATTTGTAATGATATTTTGTACACATTATCTGTCTTGCAGTTTGATATGTGTGCCCTTCAACACGTGACTCTCGAAAACCTGGAAAGTTTGGAAATTGTGTCGGTGAGTAAAGAACTACTCTTTTCCATGTCCTTACATTCAAGTAAAACAAAAAAGAATCTACTCTTTTCCACAACTAATGATGAAGGGTGTAGGTATTACATAAAGAAGGCCAAAAGAGCTCATTAATTAATAGGATCTAGGTTAAATAGTCTGGATTGTCATACTACCAATTAACAAACAAAAAACACCTAAAAAAGATTTAGGATGTTACATGCATTTCAATAGGAGCCTTGCGCAACCTAGTTAGACCATTTTATTCTTATTTTATCTTTTCAACATTTTTCATTGACTGTTTGTGGCGTAAACTGAAATCCAATCTTCATTAGGCGTATAACTCAAATCGACCCATTTACCCATACAGATGTCAAGATTTAGAAATCTAGCATTACAGAGCTAGGTGCACCATCTATAGACAAATGGGTCATTTGGGTTGTGTTATGACTTTGAATGTTCAAATGGGTCAAGCTATATTATCTACTATTAATGGGGTGAGTTTCCTACTGTAATTGGTTAGGTGTTGTGTGTTCACACGTGATCAATTGGTGCACAACCTAATACGCTACTGTTGACAATAAACGGACCTTCAATCATCGTAAAAGCGAACACTATAGGACGACGCCATCCATGCTCCACTAATACTGACACTTGCTTCTAATTGGTAGTCAGGAGTATCAGGTACCAATGTGTTAAATTCTTTTTCCATCGACTCGTAAATGAACGGTAACCAAATTAAAAACTTCTAAAGCGCAATAGCACCTTTTTGTTGATAAACTACTCATTATTCATCAGCAGCACTCCCATTACCCCTTATATTCTTCTCTTTGTGATTCGACTGATGTTACATAACTATTTCAGTGTTTGTTTACAGGAACGAGACACCGACAACCACCGCATCTATATCTGATACGATTACACAAGTTCTCACCCAATATAGATACGATCCCGTAAGAACGAGATACCTGATGTTATATACGTCGTGCTTTTCAAGGCAACCACCTGAGACACGTAAAAAATTTAGTTTACAAAAAGTTTCCTACTTCGGACAAATTGCAACCGAAACAGTTTTAAGCATTACAGTATTAATCGTATACAACTCCTTATCACATTGTAAGTTGTTTACGTTGATCAATGCTACATATGTTCAGTTGACTTTAATAGGTACCAGCAATAAAGTATCACATCCATATAATTTCTTATGTTACTTTACTATCTGCCTTAACTGATATTATATGTGGTTTGTCCCTTACATACAATATACACGTTTGTTTAATTAAGATTGTCAGGGTAATCTGCTACTTTGCTTTCCATTATTATCAGAACATTTGCTACTTGCTTTTCATTATTATCATAAGGTGTTTTTGTTACTCATATAAAAAAAAAAAGAATAAATAAGATAAAAAAAAAAAAAAAAAAAAGAACAATAAAAAAAAAAATAAAAAAAAAAAAAAAAGAAAAAAAAAAAAGATGACGGTGTTCGAACCTCTTGCGCTCTAACCACTTGGGGGTTGTTATGATATTCTGCCTCTTGCAGTAAGGGGTTGTTTTTTTGATAACTAAATAACATGTACAGGTCCGAAAATTGCAGCTTGGTGCTTATTCGTGTTTGTGACAGATGGAACCTCATCACCATTGAAATCTCAGCAAGAATTGTGTGAATCTGCTTCTCTGTCCAAAGAAATAAAAAAGTTTGCAGAATGTCTTCAACAATGTGTGGTGAGTCAATAATCTTTTGTTTAACATCACTATTTTTTTAGATAGTCAGGTAAGGTTTGTAATGCATTTTTCTTTATCGTTATATAAGTAGCATGAATTAGTGTTTTGGGTGTAAAAATGTAATGAATTGAAATATTTTTTGTAACTAAGCTGGAAATCAAAAGCGAATAACCACAACATTGCATTTAAACAATAGACCCCTTTAAGACTTATTTTTGGCTAATGCCTTATCTTCCATAAGCTTATGAAGTACAAGTTTAGAAAAGAAATAGAAATAAAAAATTTCATATTGTTCATAAGCAATATATGGGCAAAAGCAGATGCAATTACCGCAAATACCATATTCTGAATCAATATGATAAGCAATGCGTTTTTTTATTTTAAACATGATTATCACACTTAGGTAAATATTGTTATTCTCATTTTGATTTCTCTGTAATATATAAAACCTAAAAATGGTCATGTAACGCTTCAAATGCTTTCAACACTTGGTCCGTAACTCTTATTTATATGTTGCTTATAAATGCAAGGTGGCTAGAAATATTCGCTGTAAGCAAACTCTATTATTCAAGGAAGGAAGCAGGCAACTCTAACAGTAGTAACACGCCGTTGGGAATGGTGCCTCATGGATATGGTATACTTTTTTTCTTGACACGTCTAGAGTCTATACACATCATATAGGAATCGAGTGGAGGGCTCGAACTCTCGACCTCAGGATTACTCGATATTAGCTATGAGACCTGCAAGATCAAGTCTAGCTATATACAATTCTAAGTTGTAACATCTGTATATTTGAGTATGTAATATGGACTTCTTATAACATAGCTTACCTTCGTGCTTCTTTATTTTCTTAAGCTGTATCAGCCCTTGGTAAACGACCACCGTCGACTACATCTTTTCCACATGCTTATGTTGAGGGGGGGGGTGCACCACCAGCAACTAATCAAACCATCAGTATCGATAGAAATATCAGGAGGCGTCTCACAACAACTCCATCTCACAATACTGTGGATGCTACAGCGTTACTAGCACCATCTAAACTCCACGTTCACACTGGTATATAGTTTTTAATGACTTTCAGTTCGGGGTTTCATAAACAGTATTACTATGCCCATTTAATAACATACTTTTCCTTTGCAGATCTGATGAGCAAAGATGCGGTTACTTAGGAGCTATATAGCTTGCGTACTGGTCTTCGGTAAGCTTTTATGCCACATGAAGGTAAACATTTATGCCATCAGTTTAAAATTACACCATCTTATGCTTGCCTATTTGACAACAATGTCTTGCACATTTTAATTTCTCAGATATCTCATGCACTACTATTTGCAAGTCGGCCTTACTAACAGCGAACCACGTGTATTTGTGTCTGGATAGTAACGGCTGCATTATTTAACCTGAAGCTATAAGCTTTCCCAACAGAGCTGAGGAAACCAGGTGTCAATGTCACCTACCTGCAGAATATTCAGGTGATCATACCTAAACTGCACAACATAAAGGTAACTACTTCTTTCTGACGCCTTTTTTTCCTTTTGGTTGTCATAAGTAGTTTATATGTAAATATCTTTAGGGGATTCTTTTTTGAATCATGAAAATCCAAAAGTTATAACGGATAAGTTTGGGACCATGGCCCTTGATTTTGACCAGTGTATTGTAAATTTGTCATTAGATATGTGCTTTAAAGGAAACATGGACCCTTTCCGCCTAATGTACGTTGTGCATTTACACTCTTGAAGAAAACTCTAAACCTTGAAGACTATTATTTATGGACTTTAGTTTCGGGTGTAAGTGATAACTATACTAAACTTCATAACAGAGAGTTATCACTATATAATGGCCTTAGTATCTGATTTAATAAAATATTTTAGTGTTGCCTTTGTCAGGAAATGAGGGGGTATTTGTTTAGCTTAAGAGAGGCTTTATCAGTAGATAATGGCATCTGTATAAAGGTAAAAAGGTAACTGATATAGTGTAGAAGCCGAATAAGTATAGCGTGTACAATTGATACTTTGACAGTCAGACGTATATCACATTTTGTTTTACAAAAAGATATAACCCTGTTGGGTTGAATCAATATATTTGCTTTAAGTTTTCCAAGGAAATGAGACTTATTGACAACACCAGCCCTGGTATGTTCAGTATTTTCATTTTACTTATCTTTATGTCTTTCATAAAGGTCTCAGATATTCTTTACAGTGTGAAACTAGCTTGCTCCCCTTATTAATCATTGATTAATTCAAGACTATTGTTCCATTAAATAGAAAATTTATGAAATACTCTAATTGAGAGGTTGTATGCATAGAAAATAGACTTCATGGGACTTTAGTTCTGTTAGATTCGTTTTCTTATAATAAGCTTTAGTCATCTCATTTCTAGATTATTGTTAGTCAATGGCGATCTAATATTAGCACAGGTTCACATTCTCATACAACCATGATAATGATTTAATGCAACGAGTCTAGAACATCTCACAAGTGAAGTGTATCATCTGAGAAAACAAAAGTAAGGTTGTGAAAGAAATTGTTGAAAACTGTGATGTCGACCCCTCGAAGGAAAAAATCAAAGACATTTGCAATGCGTTTGAGAAGCTTGATGTTGTCGTCGTAGATGAAAGTGGCAAGTGGCAACAACAATCGAACGTGAAGAGAAGATATACAACTCGAAAGTGAAAACAAATTGTAAAACCTTGAACCTTTTTATATGCAAGATTTATATGTCCTTTGTTGCTAATTTAATGCAATTGTGTATTATATAGTTATTTGTTTTGGTGTGACTTCAAACAGATACTTTGTGAAATTATGATGGTTTGTGTTGCTCACCATGACAATGTGTTCATTTTTGCAATAACATATATAGTACTTATTTGAAGCATATTCAAAAGGGTTTAGTTCCTATCACTTGCTCGTGAATTCATGTCAACTGTGTGTCTATATATATATACTAAGTTTGAGTTGTCAGATTGACGTCTGACACTAATATCATTTTGTTGATTTTCGTTTTGTGAGGTACAAAACCCGCCGCAGCGAAGCGCGGGTTTTAAACTTCGTTGTTAATAATAGGCCATAAATTTCATTAATACATATATGTATTAGGCAAAAAAATTTCAGTGTATACGCCTTTTCAAGGTAACCCGATATCGCACCTACGCGTTTACGTTCTAGACTTAAAGCATTTTGTGTACACTTTTAACTAACAAGAAAAATAATTTATAAGATCAATAAATAAACTTGAAATTATTTATTGTTTAATATTGTGACTATAAAAATAAGAGATTCAAATTTTATAAGGGTAAATGTGTAACCTTATGATAGACATAAATGCTAATTAAAATGTATTACATAATTCAAGGGCTTACTATGTAAATTAAAGAAAAAGAGAGAAATGAAACCATATAGCCATGCGTGTCAAGGAGCAGAACACGTACTTTGATATTCTCGAAATGTGTCCGAAATTTTTGACGTTACAATCTACATATAGAAGTAAATTTGCTTATTCTTTGACAAACAATAGTTCTAAAATTTTATCTATACGATACATATATTGTAGAATACGAATATGTGAGAAGTAATAAATTTTATATACGACATCTATATAATTCAAGGTAAGCATGACATGGTATATGTATGACATGGATATATTTCTAGTCTATGACTAATGTTAACAAGAGCCAGCCACGTTTTTAATCTATATGCACAAGGTAAGCATGACATGGTATATGTATATTATACTTAGATGCCTAGTATTAGTTTCCTATATATTATAGGAACCTCACTATCACTTTTGTTGAAAAGAAAAGAAATCAGCGCATGAACATAGTGATTGAGTTCTTTTTTTTATTTGTGGAAAGATGAAGTCTAACTTTTAAGCAAGATGGTAAAGCTAGAACACTTATGTTTAAGCAAATGGGTTTAATGTTAGAGCATTTATTACGTAAGGGTCGTCGTTAGAAGCCCGCGGTTTCCCGACTTATTTTACTTTGTCGTTTTGATCTCATCGCTATCATCTCTATTGTCATCATTATTGGTTATCATTTCACAAAAGGTGAGTTCATAGCCTCGCCTTTACTTACTTAACTATTTTATAAAACTTCGCAAGGAAGATACATGCTAGTTTTATAAATTGAACACAAGAGTTTTGTTTGATATGCTAAACATCTACTTACGGACAATTAATTTCAAAACTATATGTTTTTCTGAATATATTATTGCTTGTGTCTAAGTCCATTAATGCCATAAGCCCCCCACATCATGGACCATTAATCACTTGTGTGTGAACGCGAATATTGTGGATAGGCCTATCGGGATTGACGAATCCTGTTTGTGTTAGCCGGATAGGTAACCAAACGCACTATATTTGTAACTCTAAGTATATGACAATTACATACACGGGGCCATTATTATCCTATATATCATTATTGATATATACTGTCAGTTTTAAGTGCCATGAGCTTAGATGCAATAATATCTATTTATATGATGATTGTATTCGTTGCAATTATTATTATAACTCTGAAAACTTGATTGTCCATTATTTAAACCTATGAATTCACTCAACCATTGTATTGACTTTTTAACATGTTTTATCTTAGGTGTTTCAGGTTTATTGCTCGGAGGGAAGCCGCACGAATATGTACTAGAGACTCTACATTTTTATACATTCGACAAAACTTTATTTCTTAAAACTTTGTGTATTGTTAAGCTATTGGGACCTGTTCATAAACTCTGATATTTTAATATGTCGAATGTGAACAATTATTCTAAAACGTCTCTTTTGAGGTCGTTTTCTGTGATTTATACTTCTTGTGCCTTAACATCGCACCCCAATGTTACCGTTCCGCTACTGTCCGGTTTTGGGGGTGTGACAGATCTCCTCCTGCTACAGGAAACTTTATCATTCCATGAGCTGTTGACGGAACTGCATGTATTTTTCTTACTCCCAGTCTTCCGATGATTCCGTTGTAGGGTGATGACGATCTTACTACCACAAAGTTCATCCAAGCCGAGGTTGAATGTTCTTTATCTCCTATCTTCACTAGTAATGACAGTTGCCGTAATGGCCATATGATTTCGCCACTGAAACCTATTAAGGGGGCAGTGGCTGGAACCATCTGATTTCTTATTTCCGGGCGGAGTCTGTTAAAGCAATGCTCGTATAGTATTTTTGAAGCTGATCCGCCATCCATATACATTTGGTGTATGAAATGGCCCCCAACTTCTGCTTCAATGATCATTGGTCCTTTAGTACATTCTTCTTCTTCTAGAGGTGGGAATGGGATTTCTGGGTTGGGGGAAAAACATTGGGTAATTCTTTGTCTAGCTACCATCTGCCACGTGTAACATTTCTTAATTTCAGGTCATTTTACGACTCCTATTATTAGTCACTATTTATTTTGGCCCGATACGCATTTACTTTTAATTTTACTTTTGAGCTAAATCGCGTAGACTAGAAATAATCTTTTAATGTAAACGGTTATCAAATAAATTAAGGTTTACATCCACCAAGTAAGAAATAATTATCAAGAGGATAATTATGTACCTTTCGTATTTTATTTTTATTGGTCATGCAAAAGGGTTACGTATCGCAATAAAATACGTTTGAACACACCCCAGAAATACCTAAACTTATCTAGACTCAAACCAATACCCGCTTTTAAAAACCTTAACACAAAAATTTAATCAATTTTGTGCATATAACCCACTAGGGGCCGGTTAGGGGTCCAAAACAAGTAGGAAATCTTTCTAATGATCCTTACAAGTACTAGTACTTCCTCTAACTCATTAATACTTGTCCTAATGGTCTCCTATTAGTCTTTTACACATTGGTTAAGAACCATTGTGCCTCTTGATTTCCTTTGTGCCGCGGATGACTAGGAACCAACACACAAATCCATAAGATTTGCTAGCTAAGCCAAATCTTGTACATCTTGAGAGTAATTAAGAATGGTACTAAGATGGTTTAGTAAAACCATGTGTTAGCAACTAGGAAACTCAAAAACCACCTCCTAAGGCACAAATTTGGTTCGGTGTGGGTGGTTTGTGAAACCAAGAGAGCTAACTAGCTTCTCATCCTATAAATAATATTCACTAGCTCACTTAACACATTTCCAAACTCTTATATACTTTCTTCTCTCATTCGGATCACAAAACGCAACCATACACTCCTATTTGTCACATTTGAGAACACGACACAAGCTAAGGGATAATACAACGAGTGCACAAGGGGTCTACGAGCTAAGGGCTAGCACACATCACGTCCACTTCTCAATCTAAGAGCTATAGGACCCTTGTAAGTCCCTCACGACACTTTGCAATTCATAGTTTAATTGTCGCTTGATTTCTAGACTTGTGTCGCGACCCATATAGGGTTCACGCACCTATATATGTACATGTTATACTTGTGTGGTGCAAAGACCTAATTAAAACGCATGTACAAAGATGGATTATGTCAATCTAGGGGCTTAAGTGCCCTATTTATATGAAAAACTTGGACCTAGACGTAAACAATATACATTATACACAAAATGGTAAGAAAACTATACGTGAACTTTCTTGTAAACACGACATGAAGACTAAGGAATGTGTAGGCAACCTTATCTAGCGTGTGCATGTAGCGAACACGACCCTATGCATGCAAAATAAGCTCACATTTGGTATACTAGCTCGTTAACGGTGTCTTAAGAGGTACTAGAACACCTAACGGGCCACTAATGGCTTCGTTTAACCCACGCAGCCCACACTCGGGCCCAACAGGCCCAACAGTGGAGACCCTAGCTTATTAATAAGCTCTACGAGCTTATTAAGGTGACCTACGAGCTTATTGAAACTTATATAGGCCCTTATACCCTTTAAAAACCAAACGAACACACCACTCACGACATAGAATTAGGATAAGTTGTTTTTGCCTTCAGAATCTAGAGACATTATCTCTACGGCACGAAGTGTACAGTGTACACATATCACAAAAGCTTACAACATATTCTCGACCAAAAGGAACTTAGCATGAGACAATATCGATGGATTGAGTTTCTCAGTGATTACGATTGCGAGATTCGTTATCACCCAGGTAAGGCGAATATTGTAACCGATGCCTTGATCCGAAAAGGAAGGATCAAGTCATTACGAGTTCGAGCCTTAATAATGACAATTCACATCAACTTTCCTACTCATACTCTCGGAGCCCAAGCGGAGGCCACTTTTTGAAAGGATAAGGGAACTAATCATGTATGAATCACATAATTCCAAGTACTTAATTCACCCTAGATTGGACATGTAGTATCATGATCTCAAACAACTATATTGTTGGCCGAATAAGAAAGCCGAAGGCGCCACTTATGTCAGCAAGTGCCTAGCGTTTGCCAAAGTTAAGACATGATGTCAAAAACTGTCATGGTTATTGCAACAACCTGAGTTTTCCACATGGAAAAGGGACCGAATCACAATGGACTTTATCACCAAGTTGCCAAGGACATCGAGAGAGTATGACTCGATTTGGATCATCATCGATCGTCTAACTAAATCTGCTCATTTTATGTCGATCAAGGAATAGAAAATTTAGAGAAACTTACCTAGATTTACTTAAAGAAAGCCGTTTCCAAACACGGAGTGCCAGTATCGATCATCTCCGATAAAGATAGCCGATTTGCATCAAGATTTTAAAGTTCACTCTAGAGAGCATTTGGAACTCGCCTGGACATGAGCACTGCTTATCACCCGCAACTCGATGGTCAATAGTGAAAGGATTATTTAGACCTTGGAGAACATGTTGCATACATATGTCATCGACTATACAAATGTGAAGCGTAAACCCTTGGAATTCCAAGTTGGAGATAGAGTTATGTTAAAAGTCTCGCCTTGAAAAGGCGTAATTCGTTTTGGAAAAACATGGCAAACTGAGTCCATGATACATCGGGCCATTCAAAATCCTGGCTAGGATTGGTCCGGTGGCATATAAATTCAAAATACCGCAAAAATTAAGTGGAATCCATAATACCTTCCACGTGTAAAATCTAAAGAAATGTGTGTCTAACGAAAACCTTGTCATCCCATTAGATGAAATCAAACTCGATGACAAGCTACATTTTATAGAAGAACATGTTGAAATAATAGACCAAGAGGTCAAACAGTTGAAACAAAACCGAATCCCCATTGTTAAAGTACGTTGTAATTCTCGCCGAGGGCCAGAATATACTTGGGAAAGAGAAGATTAAATGCGACAAAAGTATC
>BQNB010141936.1:0-16197 GCA_026074375.1 Tanacetum coccineum | reverse complement strand
GTTTCTGTAGACCCATTTTGTTCCAATAGCCCTCTATCCAATAGGAAAATCTACAAGTATCCAAACCTGTTGGAGTTTGAATTGTAGAAGTTCTTCATGCATTGCTTCCACCCAAGATGAATCAGATAGAGCTTTAGCAATACTTGTGGGTTCAATTTGTGATAGGAAACAAGCATATAAACAAGTATTTAGGGTATCGTGTATTTTCTGTTCATATACAACACTAAGAAACCCTTGTTCAGAAGTAGGTTTTATCATTCTTCTTGTCTGAACATATGACTTCACATCACCAATCACATTTTCAATTGGGTGATCCTTATGAATTCTTGTATTGAGAGTGGTTGGAACTGTATAGGAATTTATGATGTTCCCTAAATCAACTTCTGGTTCATCTTCATCACTGAAGAACTCAACATGAGTGGCTTCAAGTGTATGACTAGCTCCCATAGTGAACATGTCTTTAGGGCTATCTTGATCATATGAACTAGTAGTATTAACTGATGGATCAACAGTATTATGTTTAGAACTACTAGTATTAACATCAGGACTGGCAGTATTAACATGTTGTCCAACATCATTAACTTCTTTAGGACTGCTATTATCTTCAAACTTATCTTGTTCATCCTTCTCATTATCTGAACCATCTCCATCCTGCTTTTGATCATCTGCAGCAGATTTTGGTTCACCATTATCAACATCCTTGTAAGGTGAATCAAAGTATGAAGCATCTTTCCAAATTGGCATCACAATGCAATCTTGACTAATTTCTTCTGATGTACATGCATTACATTGGAAATTGTACATGCAGTAGCTGCTACATAGTTCATAGATTGGGTTAGAGAATCAATATCAAACAACCATTTTGGACATTCCCTTCTATCACAGGTTTATTCTCGAAAAACCCTATATGCAAGTTTTCTTCTCCATCTGGTTTATGTTGTATACCCTTAAAAGCTTTACTACTCAAAGAATATCCAACAAAGAAAGCTTCATTCTTTTGCCATCAAACTTGCCTTAAACGCTGTTCTAACATAAAGTATTAAGGAAATAGTAAAACATGACAACCAAATGTACTCATAGAAAATTAGAGCTTATTTAAAAACCTATAAAAAGTCATAGTGTCTTGTTATGAGGCCTTGACTAATAGGACCCTATTTTGAAACTAGCAAGCGTAGTAAACTACTTCAGCCCAAAATTGTGGTTGGTAGTTAACTTAAAGTCAGCTAACATTATTCTAGCAGCCCTCAATTAGTGTCCTATTCCTCCTCTCAGCTACACCATTTTGCTGAGGAGTCCTAGCTACACTATATTCTCTCTTAATACCTTTTTCTCTACAAAAATCATCCATAACTTTGTTCTTAAACTCTGTTTCATTATCACTTCTGATTATTTTCACTTTCTTATCCACTAGGTTTTCTATTTCTTTGATAAAGTTCTTAAGGATCTCACTGGTTTCATCCTTAGTTGTTAAAAAGAAAACAAAAAAAAAAAAAAAAAAAAAAAAAAAAAAAAAAACAAAAAAAACCCTAAGTATACTACTATAATCATCAGTGACCTTCTAAGCAAATACTTTTTTTCTTATGCATTAAGCTACTCACAAAGGTTGGACCAAACAAATCCATATGTAGCATAAACAAAGGCTTAGTAATGGGATTCAGAACTTTGGACTTACAAGAAGCTCTGTGTTGCTTCCCTTTAAGACAAGCAACACAGGTTTGGTCATTTTCAAAACGTTTTGTAGGCAATCCTCTTACTAGATTATCCTTGACAAGCTTATTTATGTTTTTAAAATTAATATGACCAAGTCTTCTGTGCCAGAGCATTGATTCATCTAATGTAGCCTTTGCAACAAGACAAGTCAAACTCTCTTTAGGAACAATGTTCTTCATATCAAAACTGTACATATTGTCCTTTCTAGGAATTTTAAGAAGTATTTGATTTTCATCAGGCAACTTAAAATTTTGAGTTAAAAAAAAGAATTCAGTGTTCAGTAAAAAGGACATAGTTCTTTTTGTCACACATCTGTGAGACACTAAAAAAGATTGAAATTTAACATTGGTCAAAGTATACATATTCAAATAATCAAGACTATTTGTTTTAAGTGTTCCTTTGCCAGTAATTCTACCACCATATGCACCTCCTCTAAATGCAACATAACCTCCATCAAATTCCTTGAAATCTGATAGATAAGCTATGTTCCCAGTCATGTGCCTTGAGCATCCACTATTAACATATCCCTGTTTCTAATGTTTGTCTTATCTGGCACAAAAAACACATAAGGAATTAGAGATTCCTTGGGGGACCAAAGCCCTTACTGACTTGGATTGCCTCGAATCAATGTAGTTGTGTCTTTAAAAGCAAGTGATGCACCATTAGGGTTCTGGTAGGTCTCCAAAACCCAAATGCTGAGGGATTATATAGCATTTTACCCCTTTTACCTAATCAACCATTAAACTTGTCCTTGTATATGACCTTGCAGTATTAACTGCTTTGGATTCTAGTTTAATAGTGTCTTCTTTGCTGCATGCATAGATCTTTAGTTAATGTTGTTTGGCTTATAAAAGGGCCTATTAGCAGTTGTATGTGCTTGTTTTTTAGCAAACGTTGTCTTTGATTTAGCACTATGAACTGCTGTTTTGGGGTGAGTAGTATTAACTGGCCTAACAGTATTAAGTGGTGTGAGGCTAGTTTTCAACAAAACTGCTTTTGGAGACATATTCTTGAGTACACTAGTGTGTGTGGTTTTGGCATCCACCCTATTGTAATTATTTCTAGATACTATGCCTCTTCTTTGATGATTATCACAATTATACTACAAATGATTAAAACTTCCACATATAAAGCAAGCCTTGTTATACATCATAAAATCTTTTCCTAGTTGATTGGACTTCTGACCATTCCAATTCCTCTGATTCCCTCTAGGAGATTGTGATCTATACATTTATGCATACCTAACTGACTTTTTAACTGGTTTTTCATGATTTTTAAGTTTTGAAAACTCTATCTTTTTATTAACAGGAAAAATAGTTTCTTTATCAACATTAGGTGAAGATTTAACAAAGCTACTTTTGTCTTGTGATACTTGTTCTTCTACCAAAGACTCATTAGAATTTTCCTTAGAATTATCTTATTCTTTATCACAAACAACATTAGACTCTTTCTTACTATTCTCAGGACCATAACCATTGAATTCAGGCTCTTTGAATTCATCAAGACCAGAATAAGACAAATCAAGCTTTTTAGGTCTATTATAGATTAAACGATGAGGTTGGTGGAAAATAAACTATACCCCAAAAACCTTTTTACTTTTGTCAGTTATCTAAATTCTTAACAACTGATCTAAGTCTTTTGAGGCCTTATCAAATTTCTTAATTTTAAAATCAATGCCATCTTTTTCGTTTGATAAAACTTGTTTGGTAAAACCTTGTTAAACAAAATTCTCAATTTTAAAACCAATTGTGAAAACCTAAAGATCATTGTAGCTCTAGTTTGTTAAGAACTAATCTAGGATAATGATAACATAGGCAAAATATTCAAACATAGAATCAATATTATCATAACAAGGTTTTACCAAACATTCTCCACAGCCCCAATATTATTTGATCAGAACAATACGGTTACATCAATAAAAACGTAACAAGGATTAAGGAAAACCTTGCATTACCTGAGGCTAACTATAGATAGACGTCTACTACTAACTATACAAACTTGTACACACACACGTTTTCTTTAGTCGACTCTCATTGAGAACACATACTTTTTTGGATGCCTAAAACCTATAACATGTATCTCTTTATATACTAGAGATAATAGGTTTTACAAAGAGATAAACATAAATCTTTTAAACATTTAACTTGATCTTTTGTTATCTTCTTTCTTCATAAGGAGATCTTTTGATATCTTTATAATTTGATATCTTTGACTAAATCTTCATTAATTCTCCACCAGCTTGTAGAATTCTTGAATGATGATCTTAGTCCTTTTGTTTCATTCTTGTTTTGTCTTATCAACTCAAATATAATTCCCAACAATATTCCCCTAGTTGATAATGACAAAACCAAATAAGCACAAACTTCCCCTGAAGTTAATATACGTATGAAAACTTCCCCTTAAGCTATCAAGGATCTACAAGTTGCAAATCATCAAATCTTCTTCCCCTTTTTGTCAATATCAAATAGGAGACTAAAGTATGCAACTTTGATCTTCACAACTACGAATGAATATTACACTTCTAATCCAAGTATTCCAATGACCCAAATTGCCCTCCATTACGCACCTTAAGAAAAATGAACTTGAGCAGTAGAAACTTACACTAGCAGTAATAACAAAGACTAGCAGTAGTAAAAACCTTCACCTCGATGTAGCATATAAATGGTTAAACATTTTAACATTAAGCTTCCCCTGAAACCCATATGTTAACCATCTCTTGAATGTTTAAATTATGTAGGCTCTATGTAATGATTACTGATGAACAAAACTAAGTATAACAAACTTGATGCTAAAGTAGAAAAACCTAAACTTGCGTCTTATGTCTTGCACTATCCACGTGACTTCAAACGTATACCCAAACCGATGTATAAGGAGACCATAATCTCTTGACAATTTATCCTCATCTTCTATGAGACACATAACCAAAGTGATAGCAAATGTGAGCATTGAGCACCATAAGAAAAATCACACACCTTTGCTAGATTTGTCAATTCTTCGTCACATCGTTTCTAAGCACGAACAAGTTGTCTCTAAAGTGTTACACTCACTTTAAGATATGATAAAACACAAACTAAATATTTCTACTTCATCTTCAAATAGGTGATAAATAACCTTCTTCGTAACCACATCTTTAATAGATCCAAAATACGAGCCTTTAAACTTTAATAACATTTAAACCAATACCAAAAATTAATTGTAAAACCAAAAATAAACAACCTTGGTTTTCTGTTTTATCCGAGATCCATCATGTGTGTTCTATCCGATATCGTACATAACTAGCAGTACAAACTGCTTTATCGAACAACATTAACATTATAAATACCTTCGAACAGTATTAACAACCATGGAGAAAACCCTTTTAAGCCCAAGTACCAGCAGTATAAATTCTATACTTATATTCGAACACCACAAAGTGATCAGACAGCACAAAACTTTTGTTTCCCAAACAATATTACCTTGTGCTGTATATATTAACTGCTATATATATTAACTTTCATGCTACTCCCAAGCCCAAGCAGTCATAAAGCCCAACAGTATTAATACAAGTACATATACTTGGGTAGCACAAACACCACGTCTTCAAACAGTTGTGAACTGTTATAATATTCACATCCTTGTGCCCAAACAGTTTAAATACATGTGCTATTTTTCAATCAGCCATATCTTCTATTTTTATAACCGAATTAGGGTTTCATACCGAATTTGAATTTACCGAAAAAGAAAACTCATACCTTCTTGTCATCACAAATTCGATATATAAACCTTGTTGGATCCTAGATCGAGAGCCACGAGGCTCTGATACCAATTGTGAAAACCATAAGATCGTTGTAGCTCTAGTTTGATTAGAACTTTAATCTAGGATAATGATAACATAGGCGGAATATTCAAACATAGAATCAATATCTCATAACAAAGGTTTTACATACATTCTCCACAGCCCCAATGTTATTTGATCAGAACAATACGGTTACATCAATAAACTGTAACAGGGATCAAGGAAATCCTTGATTACCTTGAGGCTAAACTCTAGATAGACGGGTTATACTAACAATAACCAAAAAGTTGTACACACACGTTTTCTTTAGTCGACTCTCATTGAGAACACACACTTTTTGGATGCTAAAACCTATACCTGTATATATTTATAAACTAGTGATAAAAGGTTTTACAAAGAGATAAACATACATCTTTTAAATAGTTAACTTGATCTTCTGTTATCTTCTTTCTTCATAACGACGATTCTTTTTCTATATCTTGGACGAATCTTAATAATTCTCCACCAAGCTTGTAGAATTCTTGATTGATGATCTTAGTCCTTATTGTTTCATTCTTATTTTGTTCTTTTATAACTCAAATATTTTGCCCAAACAACATTATTTCAAAAGTTACTGCTATTTTTTGCTGAATAATTTAGCCTATGAATTTGATTGTGTGACAACTGAAAGTAAGTTGACGCCATTAGTCACGATATACATTTTAAAAGTGACAAATATATGTTCACACACGAACAGTTTGTGACCTATTGTCATTAATTTGGTCACTAACCATAGATTACATGAATTAAGTGTAAACCAAAATTCGATTAAATATGGTCACATAAGATTTAATATTGTGCGTCTAAAGTTTAGGGTGCTTTGCTTCCAAAACTAATGTGTATAGTCACATTTTAAGTTTGTGAATGACTTAATGATGTGACTATTGACGTTACAATAGTCAACCATATTTTTTTAAATGTGTATCTATTTTATGTTTATGGACACATTATAAGGGTAGTATTTGTGACCAATACATTTCAAAATAGTATATTTGTGAATTATTCATGTGGACTATTTTATTATAGCAAAATGTAAAACTCCGTTATCATTTAACCTTGATATTAGTCACATTGAGTGTTTAGGTGACTAAATTCAAGTTGTTTATATACGTCACATGGAATAGGTATTTAGGTATCTAAATCATTGAGTCAATATTTTGTCATACATTTATTTAAGTGTAGTAACTAATTCGATACTTATGTGATGATCCCGCTGTTATATAGTTCAACTTGATTTGCTTGTTAATGCCTTTTGTTATCTTAGATAATCTAAAATAAACTATGATAGAATAATTGTAGTATATATAAAGATTTTGCGGAATCTAACCTTTATACACATTGATATGAACAATAATGCAATGTAAAAGTAACAAAGTTCTGCTTTCTCTTAACTCACATTATATTGAGTAATGCACATAACTACTATAGGTTTGACAATAGAGATTCCTTTTCGATGTTATTGGGTGTATCTCTAACTATGTCGTTAGGGAAACCCTAATGGCTTACAAATACTCGGTATGTGTTTATGCATATCTACTTCCTAAATATTATATCATGCCCTAGTCACATTAGGAGTTCTAACTATATAAGACTAACAGTACAAAACGTATGATATGGCAGTACTAACAAGTACTGGGCTGTGTTCTTACTATAAAACTGAAAAAGTTCTTACGGGTACATCTTGCTAGTACTATGACTTAGTTTAGTTTATTCAATCTTTAGTATCTGCACAATTCTTATTATTGATGTTTGAGTACTAAGGCCTTTCAGTAGTTACCTAAGTTGTAGGTTGTCCATAATTCAAACAATGTGGCCCACATTTATGATAAGGGTGTTTGGTCACAATGATTGACGGGGGGACTTGTTAAGGGGTGTCTGTTTTTATGCATTGCTTATTGAGTGCGTTTTCTGATTTTACTGCTAATTTGTATTTGTTTAGCTTAGGGATTTATCTGTTGTGTTTTTTAGAGTTATGAAAATCTGTTTTATGTTAAAATAAATTGCAAAATTTATATGGGTGGTTGGCACAAGCAGACTAAACAGGTTAGTGCTGCATAAGTCAATTTGTCACTCAAATCAGTTTTGCAGATTTATTTCGTAGTTTTTAAGTCAGTTTTAATAAGTTGTTATAGGTTAAAAATCAAGTTTAAGGTTCAAAGTAACCATGGTTTGAATCTGAAGTGTTCTAGTCTAATATTCAGTTTGCTTGATTAATATCTTGATTAGTGGCATTTAGGTGTTAGTTTCATGTTTATTTTTGGTCTATTATGCAGTAGAAATTAGTTTGTTAAAGTGTGCAATTGACCTTTGTCTTTAGTCAAAAATCTGTCTAAGTTTTTAAGTCCATTTCCATAGTTTTAAAAGTCCCATCTTCAATAGCCAATTTAGATTAGAATAAGTTTGTTTTAAAGTCTGAGATTGATAATATAAGCTTATTAGGTATCAAATTTAATCTGTTTTCACTTTTTAAGTTTTTACAACAGCTTATTCTAGCTTAAACTTAGGGCTAAAATTAGCAATTTTCCAAAAACAAAAGTCAGTATATACTGATTTTAATCAGTATATACTAACTTTTTCAAGAGCTTTTTCTAGCTTATTTTCTAGGTAAATTTTCTTAATTCTAGTTTTAATTTGTTCCTAGGTTGTCAAACTTAATCTGTTTGAGCTTATTTTGTAGTTTAGCTTTCATTTGCTTAGCTTAATTTAGGGTTGCAAAAGCCCTTTTAGTCTTTTATTAAAACTTGAAAAAAAAAACCAAAATCATGTTTTTAATCAGCCTTTTTCAAAAGTCTTTTTCTAGCTTATTAGTTATTCAAATTGCTTAAATTTTGCTTTTTCTTATAGCTTGTAGTACTAACTTTATCTGTTTTTAGGTTTTATACATTAGCTTTTTTGTTTTCTAGCTTAATTTTTAGCTTAAAAGTGCCTTTGTAGGCTGTTTTATAACTTTATAGCCAAAATTGCTTATTTGATTTCTGAGCTTATGGCTTATTGGATTTGCTTAATTTGTGTTTAGGATTGCTTATTAGGTTAGGTTTAAAGTTCTAGTAGCTTATTTAGTCTAGGTTTGAGCTTATTCAAGCTTTGAAGCCAAGTCAGTTTAGACTTAAAGCCTTAAAGCTTTTTAAGCATTCTGTCAGTTCTAAATAGCTTATTTCTAGCTTATTTTAAGTTTTTAGAAAAAGTTGTTTTACAAAAAGTGCTTATTTTAGTGTTATAAAGCTTTTTCAAAAATAAATTTTCAAAAATAAAAATGTTGGCCGTATAGGGAAGTCCCAGGTTTGAACCCGAGACCTCAACCTTAACTACCAACACTTTAACACCAACACCCACTACCATCTCGCCCTTGGGACTTTTTCGTTAAACCTTCACACTACTTTACTTTTAAACCTTTTTTGCCATTTAAGCCTTTCAGCTCTTTTAAGCTTATTTACCGATTATTCCAAGAAGATGTTTGCCCCATTTTATTCTTCATAAGATTAGAATTGTTCAAAGTACTTTTTATGATTTTTTCAGATTTTTCCAAATTAGTTTAATATTTTTTATAATATTTTTAGATTAAAACTGTTTTTAATTCATAATAAATAAAATAAAAGTCAAAAAAATATAATTCTTTTTTTTAAAATTATTTTTAATAATTCAGGACTGTTAAAAATTAAATGTGAGGTTGTAGGGTTAAAATTTTAGAATTTAAGTTTTTAAAGCTCGGATTTTGATTCCCGTTATCGTTTTAGTGTTTCAACCTTAATTGCTTTCGTTTTTAGCTTACCTTTATTTTTTTTGCATGTTATTTGTAGAAATAGAATCCAGATCAAAAATCTTGATTATCCAATCACTCGATCACGAATTTAACCTCGATTCTCAATTCACACCTCGTCGGGATACGACTCGGAAAAGTTTTGGATTTTACTTTGGTTAAAAGTAATTTTCTTAAAGCCTTTTTGGAATTCTTATCTTATACTATATTATAATTGATATTATCCTTATATACGTATTTGGACGCATCAAGAGTGCTTAATTGAAACTACTTATTAAACCGTGGCTTTTTCTCCCTCTGCCTATTTTTAACTTGTTTCACTTTTTCGAATTTAGCAAAACTAGATAAGTTGTAGCTTATTTGGTTTAAAGCTTTTTCGATGCAGCTAATTATTTTTAAGCTAAGGTTTTTTAATAAAAGTTTTCATTATTAAATATAGTTTCAGTTTATAAAAAGTTTACAATTTTAATTAATAAAAATAGTAGTTTTTAGATTAGCTTATTATTAAGCAATCTTATTGCTTATTATCTAATGCTTAATATTGCTCAGTTTTGTGTTTGTATCACTTCACTTTCTATAAGGTAGGGGTGAGCATCGGTCCAAAACGGGACCGGACCGGCCAAGACCGGACCGGACCGAGACCTAATTGGTCTAAAACGCCAGATCGAGGAAAGGACCGAGACCTAATTGGTCTAGAATCGCGAGTCCCACATCACCTCTTACTTATGTTCTCTTATTAATGTGCTGGTAAACCATACGCGCTCCATTAACAGCCCATATGAGAGATGTGCAGTTTTCATGGGTTAGCATACTACTCACATTTTCTATATCTAAAACGGGAATTTTGTTTTAGTACTTTTAAATTAATACTTTTAATCTTGACATCATCCTATGAAAATTTCTCGGTAGCTCTATCGAACGCACAAAGAAGCGGAGAAGCGGGTCACCGCGAAGCATATTAAAAACCCGACTTCTTTAGGGAAGCAAAATGACCCGTCTTATACCTCTCTTATAGTTTGTTCACTATGGGTGAGCCGATTTACCAATTAACTAACGATGTATTTAGATTTAATGATACATATACAATATAGCAATTATAATATGTATAAGGTTTCTATTAAACATTTTTAAGTTTTGGGTTCTATTTTAAACATTTTAAAATTTTAGGGGTATATTTTAAACAGTTCAAAATATAAGGTTCTAAAATATAGTTGCACCACCTTTTCTTCTTTTTATTTTTACAATACTCCGGTATATAACATAACATATCCCCCCACTTGAGATAAATAGTATCGAAAGTGATAACACGGGAGGGTCTTCTATGATCAAGATAATATATCATCAAAGTAAGTGCCAATTTTCGAACCATTTTTCTGAACCATGGACTTAGGTAGCCAAAAATTTCAACACAAAGATAAATATAGACTACAGGGTTGGCTAAGGCGAAATGGTGTAACGAAACATATAATAATGGGTGAAAACATAGATTGGCTTAGCAAGGGTGATTTAGGGGTATCTTGCACTAATGATGAGTGCAACAACAGGGTTTTAACATGGAAGGTCGACAAGTCAGTGTGACAAGTTGATAAACACACATATATACACATATGGGCTATTTGGGTGAATTTCTAAATGTTGCCTTTTCGAATCATCTATTCCTGCTAATCAATTAGGTCTCGAAATGATGTATAGGCCAAGTTCTAAAGTCTACAATACTACCGGCACACTCAATATTTTGGTGGATTTTGTATAATGAGATGAAAACGGAACATCAGGCTTAAACCTCACCAAGTAATAATAAAGGGTAATGTGCATTCAGCAAAGATTGATTCTAATTCAGTAAGAAAAACATGTAAAATTTTTTAAAATTGGCACCATTTTCAAAGAAAACTAGAAAATCTAAGGCAATAATAGGTCAAGTGATAATTCTACTCTCATCCCCCCACTTGGTTTGTACAATGTCCCTATTGTACATAAAAGAAATGAAATTTATAGATAAGAGTATAATTAGAACGGAAGACTTCCCTGGAATTTGTTCGGTATGATAAAGAGACAACATGCTCTAAGCCATGCTCCAATTCTGCTTCCTCAAGCAATATCCACCATCATAAGTTACTTCATCATATTCGGTATAACATCCAACTAGTCTGGCTTGAAATGTTTCCTTACAGCCAAGTATCAACCAAGCACCACTCACGTGCATCAACCTGTATGGCTGCTGGAAAAACTAATACCAAGACATAATTCCGAATAAAAGCATTATAGCATTTAATATACAAAACAATATAGGAAACAAAATACATCCTAACTCACTTTCGTAGGATTCACAGTTGCATTTAGCGTATGCAACAAGCCTTTTAAACCACTTGGTGGCCCAAGTGGACGAGTGAAGTCTCGTGAGGGTTTCCAGAGAACATACCCACAAAGTTCATTTACCAATGTACAAGATTTTGTAAAATTTCAAACAATTTAATGGTTGCAGGAAAGGATAACGGCGTAACCATGGAATGAGTTACGCCGTAATGATTTGGTTGCCAATTTTTGAAAATTTTATTAGATCAAGTTACGGCGTAATCATAGAGAGCATTACGCCGTAACAACATTGATTACACCGTAACTATAAGAGTTACGCCGTAACCTGTTGTAAATCAGCAAACAATTAACACATAAAACGAGTCCATGAGACCTCAAATTCCATCCCCTTGTTGTTAAACCCCTGCAAACCAAGTAAGAAACATACAAACCCAACTAATCTGCAGGATTGAAATGAAACAAGACAAAACATAAATTAAAAGATAGGCATGGGGTGCCTCCCACGAAGCGCTTGTTTTTGTTTGAGTCTCTAGCTTGACTCCACCTTTATTTACTAGGTAATTGGGTGTCCATCCTCTCACTTGGGATCAAGTGTGGGTGGAAATAGCAATAGACATCATTCGGGTGTTCATTTGCTACGGGGTAAGGAAATGATGATTTGAGACCATACCTGGAAGGTGATTTCATTTCTTTATCTACCTTATACGGTTTAGTTGATGACTTATATGATTCAAATATTCCGTATAAAGGTCTCATTGGTTGAGTATGAATGAAACGCTCGGGTTTAGTGATAACTGAATGCACCTGTATTTCCGTAAAATGAGGATCTTCAACAAGGAGTCTTTCAAGCTCCTCAAGATCCCTAGTGGGATCAGCCTCTTCATCAACCATGGCTACATTCAAGATCTTGTTTTCCAAAAGTTCGTCCAAAATAGGTTTAGTAGCCGGTGCTACATAATCTTCGTTAGGTGGTGTGGTGTGTAGGGTTTTTAGGATCAAAGGGTGCATAACATCTTATAATTACATCAGGAACGTTAGGTGTGAGGAATTGCCTAATTTGTTTTACGTCTTCAACCGTAATATCCAACATATCAAAAGTATCCCTATCATCACCATCATCCTCCTAATCCTCCTTCAAATCATCATCCTATCCCCAAATATTATCCTGAACTATATGTTGCCCCATCCGCTTCATATTTTTAGCTCCAATTCTAAATAAGTCATCCAAGATTTTATCAAAGTCAGAATCCTTCTTATCCACAAGAGTGTTAGGTGTGTGTGGTGGTTGGGTGAAAAATTAGGGTGTGAAACCATATGAGTGGTTATTTAGTGGATTCTTATCTAGGCCCTGTTTATCAACGTATAAATTATATTCTGCTATATTCATATTTTCAATGTCCACATTGTTGCTCACATTGGTAGAAACAAAATAATTCTTGGGATAGGGTTGAACAGGTAGGAAACAAGGGTGTGGAGGAGTTAAGTTATGAGAATACGGATAGCTAAAAGTGTTACTCTTATTTCGGTGAAAAGAGTCAACATCCGCCTCATCATAATTTATTGGACTTCTTCTGGATCGAACATTATCCCACAATTTCCTTTCTTTCGCAGCTTCATACTCATGGTACTCGTTCATCGTCATGTTCTCAATATCAGGCTCCATTTCCGTTCCAGAAAATCAAACACAAGATACGAGTAGATTGTGCCCTTACAAGAAAGTAAATGTACTGAAATAAAATATATAAAAAACTCAAACTTAAAACCTAATTAGCTCCCCGACAACGGTGCCAAAAACTTGATGCGTATTTTATTTTAAAATAATTTTATTCAAGTTTTAAATTTATAAAACTCGATTCACCTAACAAACGCACTAACGGGCAGAGAACCCGATCGTGAGTATGTAGTCTTGGTAAATCCAAGATCGTTCCAAGAGCTAAAGGGCGGTTTAAATCTGAGTTTAAATGGTTGTCACGTTTTCAAAGTTGTTTAGAATATTGAATTGTAAGAGAATAAATAAGAGGAATTAAAGTGGTTTAATCAATCAAATGAATTGGTATAGTGGAAGGCTACTAAGAAGATGAACCCATTTAATTAAATGTCCTGAGTCTAATTATCTCGATCTCAAGTGCAATGTCTAATTATTGTTTTATTAGTGGTTTATAAAGTCGACAGACCTAAATAGATATATTTAGTCTGTCCTATAATTCCTGCGATCCCGAATTCCTCGAAAGTCACGAAGGTAGGGCAACCAGGTCATAGTGAATAATCCCAACTATCCGAAGAACTAGTCTAATAACCTATGCAGATTATTAACCCTCTCTGAAAGAGTTCATGTGCTTTTTAAGTATATTAAGTGATAAAGGCAGTAACATGGTTAGTTCCTACACTAGGGTTAGGATGAGCAACCTTTCCTAGTACCCTGCTAATCCCATGTTCAAGTGGTAATCTAATAACAGGATTAACATGATCTAAACCACCCGCAATACTACCACAAAACCCAAGGGTACACGACAGTCAAAGGATATCCAACAAAACAATAATCAAACGACAAGATTAAATAAATAACTAAGGCATAATTAAATGGCAGGAGAAATAATTAAACATATTAAATATCAAACATCAACTAATAAAGCCGAAATCAAATAAATCATCAAAAGTAATTAATTGAAATCAAACTATAATAGTTGAAGAATCATGTACAAATCATGCTGAAATAATGCTCTTGATCTTCTAGTGGAATTCCGTGGCGAACCCCGAAAGTTTCGCCCTATACCCGAATCAAGCAGGCAAGCACCATGCTTTTTTCTCCGTTTTTATCCTTGTCGCACACCAGAGAGCACCACCAATTAATGAATGAATATGTAATTCATTCGTATAGTATTTATACTATATTTAAAGTTTGGTGCTTGAACAATTATGGTCCCTCATCTTTTAAGTGTAAAGTGAAACATTCAAGCTTTTTACACATAATACGTCCCTGTGATGAGTCATACTTTACGTCGTATTGATAGAGCTTTCACGTCTGCGCATTCAGTATTAAAATATGTTACGACGTAATTATTTCGACACGTTACGCTGTAACCCTTAGTCAGCATCAATATATTTTCCATAATAATATTTTACGGCGTAACTCCTGCGGGACGTTACGCCGTAATGCCTCGTCAGCACCAATATCTTCTCTATTAATAATCAATTACGGCGTAATCCATATGGGCCAATTACGCCGTAATCCTTCCAAAATGCGGTTTTTGTTTTATTTTTTCCATTTATGCCGTTTTTCCGCATCTTTTCCGTTTTCATGCCTTAATTTAACAAAACCTGAAATATAAACGAATTAAGTAAAAATTCATATAAAAACAAGGCAGTAAACAGGAGAATTTGACATATAAAAGTATATGTTATCATTTTTCATGAAATGGTTACTTTTACTTTTAAGTAGGTGTTTAATATAATTCGGAAAAGTTCATTCCCCACGCCAAACAACTCGGCCCCCTCCACAACAACGATGATATTATGGGTTTCCACTTCTAGAATTACTTATGGCACGTTCTTTGTACCAGAAATTCATCCCACAATACCCACATACTTGGTCACAATCACCCAAATAAACATACTCATTAGTAACCTGTGAATAACAAAAAATCAAATATCATATTAAAATAAAGCAATGAAATAAATACAATGCACAAAAATAGAGAAAAATATTTTAGCATATCAACTAACCTCCAGTCGCACGTTCACACTGATCATTCGACCTCCGATTGTTGTTAAAGTTAATTCCAACATTTGAATACCCAGTTGCAACAACCAAACAACAGATCCACTTTTAGGAACGTTTTTATCGAATGTGAATATTCTTTTAAAGCATAAAAAATCCAACATGACATATTAAACAGCAAAAAATATATAATCTAACATAATAACACATATATCGTAAATATCAAGCAACAATTATTAATAACCAAATACATAGATTACATATAAACATTTTATCTTAAAATCAAATAACAACGATATTTAATTTTCAACACACATAATTTTGCTATTCCTTCGCTTTAATTGAATATTAGATGTCCGTAACATCTCCCCCCCACCCACACGTTTATTCGTTTTTTGTGTACAAAAATTACAGAGCATACATTGTGATTAGAGGTGGCAAATCTTGCCCATTTGGTAATTCATGGGCTCTTTTTGGCACCTTTTTAAAAGTTATGGGGCACTTTTTGCCCATCAAATTATTATTGATGGGCGCTTATGGGCACATTTAAAACACTAAATGGGCGCTTATGGGCACATGTAAAACACTAAATGGGCTACCCGGCGGGTCTTCTTTATTTAATAGTTGTTTTTGCCCGTCACTTTTCAGCTTTCAAACACGTATTATTATCTTTGATTTATATGCTTTTGTATGTTTTCGTCAGGTTTTTTAAGTTTTCGTCCGTTTTTTACGATTTAGCTCGTTTTTTTACGATTTCGCCCTTTTTTATGATTTCGTCCGTTTTTTACGATTTCGTCAGTTTTTTTACGATTTCGTCAGTTTTTTTACGTTTTCGTCAGTTTTTTTACGTTTTCGTCAGCTTTTTTACGATTTCGTCCGTTTTTT
>BQNB010141934.1:1798-17199 GCA_026074375.1 Tanacetum coccineum | reverse complement strand
CACAAACAACAATAAAGTCTTTATCTCATATTCTTTTTGAGGTGGTGACGACGTGGGTGGCCATAGGTGTTTGCTGGGTGGGTGGCTGGAGGTGATGGCAGGATGGTGGTTGGAGCTGATGGCAGGGTGGTGGTTGATAGGCAGGCGGTTAATGGTGGTGTTGATTTGTTAAGTATGAATTTAGGGTGAGAGATAGAATGATATATAGAAAGAGAGAGAGAGAAAATAACAAAACTAGATCTGTGTGTGAATTGTGTGGTAGAGATATTTGTTTTGTGATGCATATGTGAAATGACGTAATTACCCTTGTATCCAACTTTAACCATCTTTAGTTAACAGTCAAACTAATGGAAATATCCGTCAAGGGACTAAACCCGATACGGGTCAAAACCACAGGGAGAGGATCCGTTAAAATAGTTTCGGAGGGACTAAATCCGTTATACCTGACAAACATTAAGGACGAATTATGAAATTATTATTTAGAACTTTTATTCTGACAATTTTATTCTTAAATATATTACTGTAGTTGTAAAATATATTGTCACATGTCTGCCATTAAATTCTTGGTTTGATTCCGATTGGAATCTTGGCGTTTTCCTAGATACACTTTACACACGAACACACGTGGTTGCAATTCATATTGTTTGTCAGTGAATCAATATCTATTAAAACTACTATACTTATTCATATCGGTAAACAATTATACATATGAATTGTGGTTTTGATGTAATATTTAAACGTAAAATAATAAAGTTTAAGAATTTAAAAATCAAATAACATTTAAGTTTTCTTAATTTTTCAACTTTTAACATTAAACAAAAAAGAGTAAACTCTTTATAAATAGTATAGATTTCCTAAACGATTATCCGTCTATTACGGCGACGGTGTATGAAAACGTTAATTTGTGTGTATTTTTTTTCATATATGTAAGTGTGGAGTAAATGAAAGTAAAAATTATTTGTGTATTAAATTGTATTAAACTATTTAAACAATTAATAGAATTTTGTCACCCAATTGCGGGGCTGGATCTTTGCAAAAGGGTATTGATACGACCCTTAAGGATTGTATCGTGATAGAGCATGACTTTTAGCGGGTGCTAGCTCCGTAAGAAGCGAGAAGAGAGTGCTAGAGATTTATTGACAAAACATAACTTTCATTAATAAAACCATTCGGTATATATAGCCGAATAACCCTAACTTGTAACACAAGTTGAACACGAAGATAATCCTAAACAATGACACTTTCCTAATATGACTTAAATAAAGATAGATTTTATATGACATAATTTTTATGCCATACGGGCTTGGACTTCTTCCTCTGGGCCCGTCTGGGTCGTCCGTCCTCCTGCAACACCGGCGTAACACTCTCCTCCCCTTCAAAATTCACCTTGTCCTCAAGGTGGTAAGATGAATAAGTGGTCTGAAACTCGGACAACTCCTCCCATGTAGCTTCCTCAGGTGAACTACCAAGCCATTGAACCAAAATCTGACGAATTGGTTTGCCATCACGCAAAATAACGCTCGTCGCACATACAGTTAGTGGTTGATCCAATGGATGGCCTTCGTGTTCTTCCTCGGGTAGACTAGATATTCCTTCAACACCGGATCCAGTAAATAGCTTGAGCAATGATACATGAAAAACCGGATCTATTTTACTTGTAGATGGAAGTTTTAAACGACGCCACTTTGCCCACTCGTTCCAACACCTCAAACGGACCATAATATCTTTTAGACAACTTGTTAGAGAGCCATTTTGCTAAGGTGATTTGACGATACGACTGTAACTTAAAGACCACCTTGTCACCCACATTAAATTCAACTTCACGACGACTTCGGTTAGCTTGCATTTCCATTCGGTTCCTTGCAGCCAACAAATTCTCCCTAAGCTGTCACAACAACACATCCCGCTCAACCAGACCCTCATCAACCGCCGCCACTTTAGAAGAACCAGGCGAATACAGAATAATAGAAGGTGGTACACGTCCATACAATGCTTGATAAGGAGTCATCTTGATGCTGCTATGAAAACTTATATTATAACTGTATTCACCCATGGTAATAAACGTACCCATTGGTGTGGTCGATCTGATACCAAAGCTTGCAAGTACTGCTCTAAACCGCGGTTAAAAACCTATGTTTGACCATCTGTCGGCGGATGATATGTTGTATTAAGGTTTAATTTTGTTCCACTCGCCTAAAATAACTGCTTCTAAAATTTACTACTAAAAATAAGATCTCGATCAGATACTATAGTCTTAGGAAACCCGTGATGCTTAACAATCATATCCATGACTAATTCAGCCACTTTTGATGCGTGAAAACTAGTAGGTAAAGTGCCGAAGTGCGCATATTTAGTTAAACAGTCCACCACCACAAAATAGCCGTTGAGCCCTTAGAAGCGGGTAACCCAGTGATATAATAAATGGAAATGTCCTCCTATACTGCAGTTTGCGTGGGCAACAGCTGCAATAACCCACCTGATGCATGCGTCGAATATTTGGTTTGTTGACAAACCAAACACCTTTTAATAAAGTCTACAACCGATCTACGCATCCTTTTCCAGTAAAATAATGTCGCCAACCCCACTAACATTTTCTTTGAACCCTCATGGCCCGCACTTAGCGTATCAAGAAACTCAGATAATAAAACTTCTTTCAACTTAGACTGGGCTCCAATGAAATACCGACCTTGAAACAGTAGCAATCCTTGCTCACGTTGAAAACCCTCTAACACCTTGCCTTGATCTAACCACGTAAACTCCATTGTTTTTATCAAATAATCATGAGTCACTTTGCCAAGTTTTTGCAACCATTGTATACCCAATACTATATCCGGACCCTTCATGGGAAGTACGTACAAATCCACATCCATACGCAACCCTTGAATGTCTGTTGTAACATGGGCACACAAATATTCTCACAAAATAGTTTCACTACTACCAATGTAAACTTTAAAGGGTTTCATACCTGTGATCGGTAAATGCATGCGTTCCACGACCCCTGGATGCACAAAATTATGAGTACTTCCATTAGCGATAAGAATGTGCACCCTTCGCGATTCTAATGTGCCCCACAATTGCCATGGCCGTGGACTACCATGGCCGACCAACGAATTCAAGATCGAGATATCACCACTTTCCATAGCATCATCCTGCTCTCCGTCTCCCGACTGCCTCGTAACTTCGTCCTTGTCCGCTATTAACAACAAAAATTTACCCGGACACTTATGTCCGCGTACCGACTTATTATCACAATTAAAGCACAAGCCCTTACTAAGACGATCCGGCCGCTCGGCTGGAGATATCCACTTAATAGAAAGTGGGGCTACCCCTGAATTATTCCCCACCTTAACAGGTATGGATAACAAATGTGGTTTAGTGCTTTCGAGTCTCGTTACGATAAAACGCGGTGTTGTCTTTGTCAAGGTTTATGATCCACTGGCAACTGCTAATCTACTAGCTGGTGGGGTTACCCATTGATCCTCCAAACGTGCTTCCGTAACCCTCACTAATGAAAAATCATCACCAAGAGATGTTGGTTTTACGACCAACAGCTCACATTGCAATGAGGGTTTAAGCCCCGACACATAAAAAGTGATAAGTAAATCCGCAGATATATCAGTACCCCATGCATTAACTTTTCAAATTCAGCTTGATACTGAGCAACCGTTCATGTTTGTAACAATTTGGATAGTGCCCCTTGAGGATCTTCATATTTGCATGGTCAAAAACGATTTCGCACACTCTCCAAAAATCCCTCCCACGTAGTTATTAACCGATTACGTGTCATCCAGCGAAGCACTCCGTCGCGTCGCCTTCGAGATTAAAGCCCACGATCCTCAACCTTTAATCAGTCGGCATTGCCAAAAGAGAAAAATAATCATTGATTGAAAAAATCCAACTGTCCGGATCATTCCCGAAAAACTTCGGTACGTCCAACCGCATTGAACGTGGAATTGGTGATCCCATATCACCCATCCCACCTTGACGTGATTGAATCAGAGTACGAGTGGCTTGCAACTCGGCATACAACGCCGCAACTTGATCATGGAAGGCATCGGCCTGTTGTTGTTGAGTCGTGGCCTGCTCCTTGAGTAGTAAACGAATTTCTTCCGCGTCTATGATAATGAAAGCACCAATTGATACGACCCTTGCGGATAGTATCGGGATAGGACACTACTTTAAGCGGGTGTTAGCTCCGTAAGAAGAGAGAAGCGAAGATTATAGATTTATAGACAAAACATAATTTTCATTTATGAAAACCATTCAGTATATATATCCGAATAACCCTATCTTGTAAGGTTGGTCCTAAAAATTGTGTAAAACATGAATACTATAAGAAAATAAGAACAAGTTTTACACAATACCCATTTGACAACTAATAACACAATTTATACTTTTTAATGTTATAAATCTTATTAGAAATGAATCAAAGATTTACAAGGGATAGTTGCGAAACACTATCCCGATTGAATGACAAATAAATCTCTCATGAATCAAAGCTAAGCTTATACTTCATGACAGGATGATCCTATCAACTATAATACATTGTATTATTTTTGGTTTGTTTAGAATCGATATCTATTCCTATTACAAACTTTTCTTATATAGTAGGGAGTACAAGAATAAATGTGGTGATGGTTCTTGAGATGTGTCATGCATCCAGTGGAGTTTCCTTTTTGGAAAAGCAACAACCATGCTTTATGAATGATCATAATTGTTTCCACCTTTATGGTAACTCTTTGTCCTTGCTTGGTCCCCACCCATATTTGTTTGTTTCTTCAAGGAGATAGATATTGAGAGCCATTGAGATATTTGTCAAATCTCAAAGACTCTCATGTTGCTTGTAGCTCAGGTACTTTACTCACTGACACCGCATCAGTGAAGTAAAGTGTTTATTCAGTTGGTCTTCGACGTCCTTGAGGCTTGTCATTCTTGATTGAGCATTTTACAACACTCACTGAGTTCTTTATCAGTGAGGCTATTTTATGTTCAAATATTCTCAGGGATAATTGGGATAAATTTTGGTCCAACAATCTCCCCCTATTAGAATATAAATATAGGCTAAATTAATTAGCAGCAAATGAGCATAATGGCTTCTTCTTACATACTGAATACAACAAATAATAAATAAAAATAATACATTTAGCATTTTTTGATGATTTTGCTGAGCTTTGTTCAGAGTTCATGTTCAGAGACTATGGGCTCTCTTATGCTTTTTCTATCAAAACACTTGAATCACCTCCCTATTCATACATTCTTTAGCATAATCCTTGACATTAGTAGCATGCATATTCACCCTACATGCTCAGTGGGTTGAAATATAACAGTGTACTCTTACCATATTAACCATGCACCACATCACACATAAATATTTCATATCCACTCGGGGTTCAGTGAATGGGGATTTAGGTTTAGGAAGTAGGTTTAGTAAAAGTGATAGGGGTTCAAGGACATGGGTTCAGTGACGAGTCTTAGACACGGGTTCAGGGAATAAGGTTCGGTGACCTTTTCGGTTTTCAGGCTCAGTGACATGTTCGGTGGTTTTCAGGTACAACGATTGTGTTCAGTCCCTTGGGTGGGAGTTCATAAGTTCAGGACAGGGAGTGATAGTCTTACACATTTTCTTCAGTCCACCATCTTTTTATCAGGCTAAGCCAAAAAACAATGGCATTCCTTGAGTGACTCGTTTAAGCTCAGCATCATCAATCAAACTTCCTGAGTCATTCGTCATACCCACTGATATTCTTACCCACTAATAACTTCATTCTTGAAAAAACACACTGAGGAATTTTCATCATGTCTTCAGGGACTTGGGTTTAGAGTCACATCGAGTATCAAGGACTCCATTGCTTCAGGGAGTTGTGAAGTATCAAGGACACCAAGAGGGTTTCATAGATTCCTCAGGTTCATGATCAGTTTGGTTTTCAGAATCGGGTTTAAAGTCATTCTTTGTATTTAGGGAGACCGGGTTCATTGATTAAGTTCAGGGTGAGTTTGTTTCAGTGTATTCTCAACCCTCTAAACCAAACCCTATGCCATTTGCATTTACTGATTCTTTTAATCAGACTCTTACTATACTGAGCAAATTAATCCCAAAACATGGAATAAACTCATTTGAGTATTCCACAGTTTCTCAATACACTGATCAAACCCATACCATTTTAGTTTTTCTTAAAAATGAACAATCCATATACCATTTCATTCACTGATTCCTTTTTATCAGTTCACCATTTTACACACTGAACAAACCCGTATACCCATGACAAAAAACAACCCCAACAACACACAACATGATATATGAAAAGTATTTATTTATACTTTTTTTAAAGATCAGTGCCCCTAAAACTATACCCCATCTTTCTCAGTTTCTCAAAAGACAACTTTCTTACTGAAGTCGATCTTGATCTCATATCAAAAGCAACAACCCACAACCACAACCAAAGTACACCACACCACGATTCATGGCGGATAACCTTCATTACCAGCTAACCTCAAAATATCATAAGATCACATATCTCAACAAAATCAAATGAAAACTTACTGTATTTGATTTTTGTTTCAATTTGTTTTTCTTTTGTTTTGTTGGTATCAATGGTTTTGAGTTAAGATCTTAACAGCCGTCGATGTTGTAATCGCCGAAACTATAACACCCACTGCTTCTGTTGTCGTGAAGTTGACAATCTAGACTAGGGTTATGGTTTTGGTGTTCTCGGTGTGACGGGTGATAGTTCTGAGGTTATGGGTTTGGTTTTTTTGTGATGAATGTTTTAGTGATGGGTATTAGATTGTGAGTGTTGTGAGGGTTTGTGGGTTGTTCAATCTGGGTTTTTTTGTTTATGTAGGTAGTTTAATCTGGGTTTTTTTGCGTTGTGGTTTTTTTGTGAATGAATCTTGTGATAAGTTTTTGACAACAGATCTGTATTCACATTGGGATATGGTTTGAATATCTTTCGTGGTGATGTGTGGATATAGGTTGGTCTTTGTGACGTGTTTTTTTATAGCACATTTGTGGCTTTTTGTTGTTGAAGGATATGTGGATCTTGATTTGTGGATTGCAGTTTTTTTGTTGTTGGATGTTGTTTTCGTTTATAGTATCTGGGTTATTGTGATAGGAGTAAACTATCAGTGAGTGGGTTTTTGTTGGTGTGAGTTATTTAGTGAGTGGGTTTTTGTCATCTTGGTCAAAAATATGTGTACTTTCCTCCTCAAAAATTACAACAGTAGCAGTTTTTGAAGTTTACCTAATAATTTTTGACTTTGATAAAATGTTATTAGTAGTCATTCAAAAGGATCTGGATCATAAGAATAATCCATAGGCTCTTGATACCACTTGTTGGTCCTAAGAATTGTGTAAAACATGAATACTATAAGAAAATAAGAACAAGTTTTACACAATACCCATTTGACAACTAATAACACAATTTGTACTTTTCAATGTTTATAAATCTTATTAGAAATGAATCAAAGATTTACAAGGGATAGTTGCGGAACACTATCCCGATTGAATGACAAATAAAACTCTCATGAATCAAAGTTAAGCTTATACTTCATGAGAGGATGATCATATCAACTATAATACACTGTATTATTTTTGGTTTGTTTAGAATCGATATCTATTCCTATTACAAACTTTTCTTATATAGTAGAGAGTACAAGAATAAATGTGGTGATGGTTCTTGAGATGTGTCATGCATCCAGTGGAGTTTCCTTTTTGGAAAAGCAACAACCATGTTTTATCAATGATCATAATTGTTTCCACCTTTATAGCAACTCTTTATCCTTGCTTGATCCCCACTCATATTTGTTTGTTTCTTCATGGAGATAAATATTAAGAGTTATTGAGATATTTGTCAAATCTCAAAGACTCATGTTGCTTGTAGCTCAAGTACTTTACTCACTGACATCGCATTAGTGAAATAAAATGTTTCTTCAGTTGGTCTTCAACGTCCCTAAGGCTTGTCATTCTTGATTGAGCATTTTATAACACTCACTGATTTATTTATCAGTGAAGCTATTTTATGTTCAAATATTCTTAGGGATAATTGGGACAAATTTTGGCCCAACATGTAACATAAGATAAATACGAAGACTTTTCTAGATAAACACGGAGTTATTGACTTTACTAGATAAACATGAAGACGTTCCTAAACAATGACACTTAAATAAGGATATATTTTATATGACATAATCTTTATGCCATACGGGCTTGGACTTCTCCCTCTAGGGTCGTTCGGGTCGTCCGTCCTCCTGCTGGCGTAACAAAACTACAATATAAACTAATCATACTTCACACACAATCAATTCAGCCATCTAAGGTTCTTCTGGCCCTTAAACCTCGCCCAACCTCTCTCAAAGAAATCAAATAACATTTGCTCGCCGCAAAATATAGTCACAAAGTATCCGCCGTCTCATTGCACGAATACCCTGCTGGTCAACGCAAATTGTTTGGTAAATACTTCAAGTGCATGCTAAAAGTTTCGCACCTCTAATATTAAAACACATCAACTTGCTTGGTATCAAAAGTTCTCCTTTATGTTTATCTCTTTCTTCTCTTTTACTATAAAAATAATAATTTAAATTTAATACTAAATGAAAAAGCAATATAATACTCTCTCTGTCACATTTTTATTGTCCACGTTTTCTTTTTGGGATGTTCCAATTTAATTGTCCACTACTAAAAATAGATAGGGAAATTTGATCAAGTTTACGATATTACTCTTGTTTGAAATTATTATTACAAATTTAAAGAAGACTTTAATTAATTAGCTAAGGGTAAAACTGTCATTCTGTCAAAAAGTAAGAAAGAAAAAGCAGTAATAAATGCACTTTTCTTAAACTGTGTGTTTTTTGTCGGGGACAATAATTTTGAGACGGAGAGAGTATATTCAATTATATTTTTTTATCCTACTATTTTTCAAATTTATACCAATTTTAACTCTGATCCCAAATCAAACGGATCCATAATATTTTATTAAAAAGTTCATTACAATTTAATCTACAAATTTTTTTAACTCGCAGTTTCTTCACAGAAAGATATGCAAACACAAATTGACATTATTATACACCATCATCGTTATACGCGAATAATGATTTTCTAGCTATGTTATTCGAGCCGGTTTCTATCACAGCAAAACTGACTCGTCTCTTTTCATCTTTCACAAGGGGCAAGACACAGCTTACTTACTACTATATGTGGATGATATCATTCTTACAGCTTCTTCTACTTCACTCCTGCAACGTATCATCTCTTTACTACATGCGGAGTTTGCTATGACAGACCTTGGCCCACTCAACTATTTTCTCGGTATATCTGCCACGCGTACTACCTCTGGCATATTCTTGTCTCAGACAAAATATGCTACCGAGATTCTTGAGCAAGCACAGATGCTTAATTGTAATCCTTGCAGGACTCCAATTGACACCGAGAAGAAGCTTGGACCTGAAGGATCACCGGTCACTGATCCTACTTTATATCGCAGCCTTGCCGGATCACTTCAGTACCTTACCTTTACTCGACCAGATTTGTCATATGCAGTTCAACAGTTATGTCTTTACATGCATGATCCTCGAGAGCCACACCTTAATGCTATGAAACGTGTTCTTCGTTATCTTCGAGGAACCACTGATCTTGGATTACAGCTACTTCGGTCTACTACATCACAGCTTATTGCATACTCTGATGCTGACTGGGCAGGTTGTCCGGCTACGCGCCGATCTACTTCTGGATACTGTGTTTTTCTTGGTGACAACCTCCTGACGTGGTCCTCCAAACGTCAGGACACGTTGTCTCGTTCCAGTGCTGAGGCTGAATACCGCGGGGTTGCGAATGCTGTAGCTGAGACATCTTGGATTCGCAACCTCCTTCGTGAGCTTCATACCCTACTTTTCACAGCGACCTTGGTCTACTGTGATAATGTTAGTGCTGTATACATGTCTGCAAACCCTGTACAACATCAGCGCACCAAACATATAGAGATTGACATTTATTTTGTTCTTGACAAAGTAGCAGCAGGTCATGTTCGAGTTCTTCATGTCCCTTCTCGATTTCATTACGCAGATATCTTCATAAAAGGTCTTCCATACCCGTTGTTTACTAATTTCAGATCCAGTTTGAGCGTCCGCAAAACTCCCGCTCCAACTGCGGGGGCGTATTAGAGTACATATTATATTTAATGTAATCGGCCCATTGGCCCAAGTCCATAGTCTAGAATATTCTGTTGTATCCTATATATAGGTTGGCTGTTATCAATAATAATCAAGCAATCAATCACATCTTTCATATTGATGGCATAAGCAATGACATCTAATTTCTCAGTTTCACACGAATCTTGGTGCTTCATTTTCTTCAATGATTCCATCGTAGACATCTTGGAAGTCACATGGCCTCTTTTACTTCACGCCATATGTTGACGTTAATCATTGAAGTGATCTAATAATCGTAACATTCATTCAAGGTTTCCGTTTGTACCTATGTCAACCTGGTTCATAATAGCAACTAATTTAATTTGGTTATGCTTTAGTCTTTATTCAAGTAATGATTTGAAGGAAGAGTCCAATTTTATCAGTTTAGTTTGTTTGTGGTTTCATTAAGGTTACAATAGGTATGGTCGAATTAATGTTACGATATGGTTTTAGTTGTAACTTCGGTCATTATTTGTGCACTTAAGTTTATTAAACCAAACTACTATACTAATAACTTTGTTCAAAATAAATAATTTGTGATGACACTTATATAAGACGGAATGATATTAAACAACTTTAAAATCTAATAAAAAATCGCCATACTGCAACTTTATATAAGTTGTTGGGATTTTACAAACTAGGTAACCAATTAGCTACGAGTACGCAGCGGAATGGATCTAGTTTTAGCATATAGATTAACACATAAATTAAACAAGTAATTTACTACCCTTTTGTCTATTGATAAAAATCAATAAACTATCACCGAATCTTGATCTTGAAAACTTAGTGGTTAAGTTATCACCTCTACGGTTGCTCACACAACACGTCGAACAAGTAAGCTACAATGTTAGTCGTAACTTCACGAGCTCCAAACACCGATGGTGTATGCTTTATAAACTTGAACCGAAAACCAAACAACTAGTGTAACTTGAACCGAAAATCAGAAACCCTAAATAGGGTGTTCACCGAATTCGTTTGGGGAAGGAAACCAAAACCCTAAATCGGTTGTTGTTGTTGTCGCCATGAGGAGAACCAAAAACTACCAAACAACCTAGATAAGGGTTTGTTGATATCGATCTAGTGGAGATCAAAAACCATCGAAAACCCTAATGGGTTGCTTACCGAAATCGAATAGGGGAGGAGAAGAACCGAAAATCCCTTGAGTGGGAATTCAGTTGATTTAGGGAGGAGGGGAAAAAGCATCGAATGATTGTTTTTTAGATTTGTGATAGAATGAATTATAAGGCTAGGGGTTGGTGTTTATATATGCACCAAACCCTAGTCTAGATTTACTAAGATTTCTCAAATCCTTTCCTTATCACAACACCTTTCCCTTATCTCTTAAAATTGATTCAAAACCTTTCTAGAATAACCTAGGGGCCGGTCAACCTATGGGACACCCTTAAGGTTCGGGTTTTGTCAATTTTAGTCCTTCCAGTTCATATTTAAATAGTTGTTAAGTTAGTTATAAAATATAACAGTAACTAACGGTTATTTAAATTATCAATGTGAAGCATATTAAACCTTTAATAATAAATAAATATATATTAAATGTTTAATAAACGTACTCTTCGTGTCTTAACGTGTGTGCCCCTAATAGGCTCACGTATTTCTAATCGTATAACATGCGGATCCAACTATCATATTCCAACAGCTCCCACTTGGAAGTTGGAGTAGCAGACTTACATTTATACCAACAATAGCAACGTCTAGCAACACACTTATTGTCATAAATCAGAAATACTTGAGATAAAATTTCAAGAACAATCTCAGCTTTAATGGTTATGTATTACTTGCTATTATCATCCCTTTGTTCAGATACCGTTAAACCTTGGATATGGATCCTAACTCATTACATATAGTTTAACAATTTAGTCTCTCGTTATATAAATAATTCAGATATACCAAATGTAATCAAGAATCATCTTGAATTACCCTTTGGGCACGACCATGCAATTATCTGATTAATTCTGGAGAGGCGCCATGGTATCATTCTGCAATTAAATAATTGGAGGAACAAATTCTTTATTGACTACAAGTGTTGTGGATGCTGCTTCACATCACTTCCAAAAATAGCCTTTATAACTACCATTTTTAGGTTAGCGTTTGACTTATAATCAAAAAGTAATATCCACACATGCAGAATTTGTTTGTATCTCAAGTCTAAGGATGACTTATTTAAACCATTTTCGATATCTTACTCATGACGAGGATCCAAAAGTAAATATTTGAAGGTTGGGGTATCCAATATGCATCTCTTATTAATACACATGAGTTTGGCCGGAACAATCCATATATTAGAAGAATATAACCAACACTTACATTTATCTTATGTAACAATATTCCCATATTGTTAACCGACAATGGACATATTTAGAATGATAAAATCATTCAAGGATTAAACATGCAAATATAGGATAACAATTATTATATGTATGAATAACAAATACCACGTATCTTTATTCATCAAAAAGTAAAAATTGTCTTACAATCCCAATTATCCAAATACTAAAACAGATATGCATGAAACTATATAGCAAGTTGAAGTCTAATGTATCCAACATTCTCAACTTTTCTTTACAAGACAGCTAAATAGTTATCTGAGTAAACTTTCCGAATACTTGTTTCAAATTCACAAATTATGAAGGATTTGAATGATATGATGAGTGTCGTATGTATATTTGCATACTTTTGCAAGTATCATAGTATGGAAATGTGACAAAACCTTTAATAAGGTATTTGAAGTCAACAACATACCTATTTCAGACAGTCATCTTTACAGTTTCTTAAAATATAAAGTATTCTCATTCTTTAATGTGTAATGCAACAATGCTCTTAGCTGAGCATATCTAGTTAGTAGATTTATCATAAAAGATGAAATCCTACATTAACTAGGATTGATTATTCTCTAGCATCATGTGTACTCAAACAACACTGTGCCTTATACAATTCGTAAACATTTGTTTTAACAGTCATCTAAATCACTCTCAATTAGATATTGTTGTTATCTGTCATCTAAACACTCTCAATTAGATACTGTTATTGTTAGCTCATTTTGCTCTTGTGCAAAAGTAACAACCAGTCTCATACACAATATAAGATATACACGATGAATCCTTCGTTAAAACACAAGGTTTCCATCCATGTATTAAATTATCTCAAGTGAAATATATCATTTAAGACTTGCTTTAATGATGTATTGCATTGTGTTAGACTTAATTTTCCCATATGTTTATTTCATTAAACATTTATTCCAAGGTCGTTTGTTTTATTCCCTAAATTCCCAAGTGAAATTTCATTCCAACCTCAAGGATTAACATCTATCTTAGATGGAATGATACATTCACAATATATGAATTTTAAGAAAAAACATAGTGCTCCCACTTGATGTCAGGTGTACTCAGGAGTTATCTTAATTTAATCAAAAATCATATTGTGATTAAACTTAAGATCTCAGCTCCTAGATGCATGATCCAATCCACACTTAGATTCTATTATCTTGTATACTTTATAAAGATTATTTTAAACTTATAATCCCTTTTGATTACACACTGTCCTCGCAAAAGGTGATCATTAAAGAAAAGAGTTATACAACTTAATTGTCATATTACAAATATATATTCATAACCCCTTTTAATTACACATCGTCCTCGCAAGGTAATCATTAAGGAAAGAGTTATGACCCTTAATTTTCCATATGCCAGATTCAAGAAAACCTATATGACAATTAGTTATCTTTATATAATTAATGCGTGTAGAAAAGAAAGATTTAATCATAGTCAATTGCTTGAGTAAGATTAAAAACTCTTGTCATCAGTCAGGCATTAATATGTATACAATTTGTCCTTATGAGCCTTTCTTCAAAAGAAACTCATTTTGACCTTACATTTTACTGTTTGGTGAAAGATCAATTGAGCTTAAAACATTGATTGCCTTTTAAGGACTGCATCTTGTCATGCATAGTTCTAAGATATTTATTAGATTCAAGATGTGATAATTCATCTTATTAGTTAGCAGGTTTAATAAGACCCTCTAACTTATATTCCTCATCATTGATATAAAAATATCACTCCATTGATGAGGCATCCTTACAGATTTATGAATGAGAGTTACATTATAATGTGGTTCGACATTTTTATGTTTAACCTTAGTATGACATCAGCAAGTGAATTCAGAAGGTTATGTATTTTGTTCTTGAATATTTTCAAGATTTATAGATACTCTTACTTACTTTTGTAAGAAGAGATAATTCTCTAAATACTAAGTATTTAAGCAACAATAAAATGTTCTTAATTGGGACAACAAAATACATTTTACAGTTCGCATCTCTAGCTTGTTAATAATATGCTTCATAAGATTTTAACAAATTTCATAACTTTAATCAAGACATAATGGGATTCATCCCAATCCGTAAATAGATAATATCTTGAATACCTTCTAGGTTGAAACTATATTGAGTGTATTCATGACACACGCAAAATTCTGACCTTGATCGATTTAGAGGTAGAGTCATTTAAGTTATCCGAAATCAAACAATATGAATATAGTTTATTTCAACACATTAGACATACCATAATAATGTGGTATTCTATGAATATTAGAATTGTGAGACTCCATCAGAATTCCCTAGATAACTTAATTATCTTTGGATCAAATACTCACCAATTGGGTCGAGCTAAATTGAATAGAAAGTATTTTAAACCAAGTGCATGCTATAACGTATATATCTTTGAATAGTACAATAACTCTATCTTGACATTTAATTGTAATAGGACAACAAACATCTTGTGTGTTTAAGTCCTAGTAAAATGATTAGCTTCCTTACCTTGCGGTCAAGAGAAACCAATAATCATATTGTTATATGTTGTTCCTTGCACACACTTAAGATTTCTCCCACTAATACAATACGACACGCGCTCGAAAGTATAAACAATATGATAGTGTCATAGATATTACAAGTAGATTTCGAACCATAACGTTTTATAAGGAATTGTAGATTATTATTCTATAGATAACTTTTCGGAAAGCAACATCGGAAAGGCAACGTGTTATCTATAAAATAAAATGTAAATTTTCTTAAACTACGGTCGTTCATATTCGGAAAGTAATGAATTATTTCAAAGCAAGCTAGAAATAATAAGGGAAACCCACAAAGAAATAAATCTTGTAGCTCCCACTGAATTTGACATTATAACATGAATGTCATTTCAGTAGTAAAA